>JAPYZL010103635.1:0-11931 GCA_030522825.1 Platygaster orseoliae
GGCCGTCTCAGGGACGTCCCCGGGACCATGTGTGCTGTTAGGGCTTGGACATTAGCAATATTCTGAGGCGATTTTTTGCAATATTCCTGGTACATTCCTAGAATATTGTGTGTTAATAGGGACGTTTAATTTATGATTAATTGCATTTTCATCCACGTGAGTTTTGTTTGATTACTTTTATAGTGATTTAAAACGTGCAACGAAAGAACAACGCAGTGCAACGTGTTGCATACTTGCATATGGTGTTGTTGCACAGAATTTGCCAGGGAAAACCGTTAAAGTGGCGGAAAAATCATTCAAATAATTCGATACATTCGAGACTTGAACTTTCGAGATAAATCGATTATCGATAGGTGCCTCGTGGTTGGCTTAAAATCCAAAATCAATCATGGCCGCCTTCCGATATCCGTCTTCTTTCTCCAATCGATCTTTTTTTCAAGATGCCACCAAAACCGAAACCCACAGAAAAAAAAACAGGTAAATTATTCCTTCCTCTACATTTTCATTGTATTTTCACCCGAAAAACCAAACATAATATTAGTTATATCTGACCATTTTTCATTCCTATGTCCTGGAAAATCGTTCCATACTTCGACCGCATGTGCACGTAATTCGGTATTTTGTATCACGAGTGTACGGGAATTTTCCATTAATTTCTGCTTGTTTCCCACGTATTTTTGATTGCGAATTTCTCTTTTCCGTGTTTTTTGATTGATTTAATGCCCATGTAGAACATTTCGCTAGTTTTTTTTATTGACGGACGTCATAACCTCACTTTTTTGCAGCAATGTTGACTATCCTCAAATTCAGAAATTGTCCAGTTATTTGAAAAGTTATTGTATGTTTTCGATAATTTGCCCGAAAAAGTTAGAAAAATAGTGAAACTTTAGATTATTTGGGAAAAACTTGAAAATTTTATCAACCTGTTTTTACACAGTACAATTAAGTCGAATAATTATAAAGTTTTGTAAGAATTGTTAAATTCGATAAAATTTTATTTTCCCGTATAAAATAATATTGACTAACTATTTTTTGATCATTAAGTTATGGGATTTTCAGCGACTTCATTTTTTCAATAAATTGCAAAAAGTTTTAGTAAATAAAATAATTCTGAAAATATTTTGAATATGTATATAAAATTACGCACAGTAGTTCTTTGGGATATATAAATAATTATTTAATTAATGTTGACAAGTATTTAATCAAAAGTAATTGGAAAATTTTAAAAATGATCTAATGTTCAATAATATTATAGAATGATTTTAATCATCTTTGTAATTTTTTTTTTTTTTTTAATTAAATTAATATATTTGTTATCAATAGTTGGAACATATGACGATTCCCTATTTGAAAATTGTAAATTTTATTTTAACTTGCAAAAAAAATTATCTCAACTTGAAAAAGAAGACTTATAAAAATAAATATAAATTTTCTGTAATTTTTTTCTTTCATTTATTTTACATTGAAATATTTCAAAATTATATCTCAAAATTTCTTCACATTCAATAATTTTGTAAGATATTTTTTTTCACTTTGTTATGTTTTGTAGTATATTTTAATTTATATATTATTCATTACTTTGATATGCTTAATTAATTTCTCTCGTATATTTTCTAAAAATATACACGGAGAGAAAAATCGACCTTGTAAAGCACTGGAATTCCGGTGCCTTGAACGCGTGAAAAATTGAAGAATTCCTCCTTTTCAAGCACGAGCCCGTAGTCGAAACCCACGAGTTTACCGGTTTAAACTGTGAATTTCACTGGTTTAAAGAACTAGAAACTACCTGCTCCTAAAAGAGGAACGGTTCCATCCTTTGAAAGGTCGATTTTTCTTTCCGTGTATGTAAAGCATAACAATTTCCAGCTTGAAAATCGTAAATTTGATCTCAACTTGTAAATAGAAGAAAAAAATAACTTTGAAAAAAGGATTATATAATAAATATCATATTCAATTCAATATAAGTCAGTTGATTAATTTGTCAATAATATGTTGTCATATGAATTATAAAATTAAATCGATAAATTTAGAATATCTAATTTTGCTTACATTCAATAATATTATAGGATAATTCTCGTTAAGTTCATTATGCTTTATTTTAAAAGTTATAATGTATATCATATTTTTATCTTTATCCTCTATGTTAGAATTACATTGTTCAACAAAATTTTGACTTTTTTTATCCCAAATTTTATTCGATAGGTATGCAGTAATAGACCTCTATAAACTATGTGCAAAATATTTTTTGCGATCCTACGAGTCATTTTTGAGTAATCAACAGTTATGTTGAAAATTTGCAAAACAGTTGATTTTCGTCGTACTTCGAAAAATAGTCTTTTTGCATCTTCTAAAGCCAATGAATTAATTAGTATTATTTTCAAAAAAGTAATAATAGGAATTAATTCATAAGCATTAGAAAATGCGAATGGATTTTTCATTTTTTGAAATACGATAAAAATTTACAAATTTTCAACATAAATGTCAATTACTCCAAAATGGGTGGTAAAATCACAAAAATATTTTGCCTGCAGTTTCATAAAGTCCATTACTATACAATTCTCGAAACAAATTCAGGATAAAAAAAATGTGTTGTACACTGTTATAAACCGATAGAAAAGAAGTTGAAGTTACAGATTGTTAAAATATGATTTAAGCGAGTCATCAGGTTCAGTTTTTTCACGGAATTCGAAACATGCATTTTTGTTCAGAATTTTTGTACATATGTGTGTGTATTTTTTTTCAGGGGCAAAAAAGCCCGAAGAGAAGAAAACCACGGCCAAAAGGCCTGCGGCAGCACCTGCGGCAGCAGCAGCGGCGGCTCCTAAGGCTGCCAAGCCAGCAGATCCTAAGCCTTCTAAAGCAGCAGCTCCTAAACCTGCCAAAGCAGCAGATCCTAAACCTGCCAAAGCAGCAGATCCTAAGCCTGCCAAAGCAGCAGCTCCTAAGCATGCCAAAGCAGCAGCTCCTAAAGCTGCCAAAGCAACCACAAAACCTGCTGGTAATTTTTTGAAAACATTCAAAAATGTTCAATTTTTCACAAGTCTCTAATGTTAACTCAATATATTGGTCATTTTCCAATCAACATATGTGACCCGATCTGTTAAAACCTACCTAAGGACCAAAACATCTTTTGGAGAAAAACGCGTTCAAAGATTCTCGCCCAAAAGCAAATAAAAGATCTATCCTTCGCTCTTTCCTTTTCTACGTTCATTCAACTGTAATGATGATTGAAATATGCGTGAGCCGATGGGCCTACAGGGGACTGACTGAATGCATCATGCATTGTGGGCCATCCCTGAGGGACCACTGGACACACAAGAGACGAGAATTTTGGAGTGGTAAACAGAGAGAGACGATAGGGAAGGTCAAGTTGTCTCTTCGAAGTAAAGTTATTAAAAACACTTATCCAGAGCTCAATTTTTATCATATAAAAACGAGATTGGTCGCAATTGATAGACCATACTGTACTCTATTATAATATGTGAAAATCTCAACATCGAGATTTTGGTCCTTAAGTGGGTTTTTACAGATCGGGTCACATATACTTGCAAAAAATTTTTTTTAATTAAAGAATCATGCATAATACACGATATAATTAATTATAAGGAAATGTAATGTTAAATAGCTTGTTGCATAATACTACATATTGTAAGTGTATTTTATTGTACTAAAAAATATTGAAATATTGAAAAAGTGGCAAAAATAACATTAAAGAAAGTATTGTACTGATAATGGCTTTTCCTATATTTTAACAAATTTTTTACTTTTTTAAAATATGTAAACTATCAATTTCAAACTGTTCAAGAATTACTTTCAAAAATTGCAGAATTTTTCATGCTTGAAAAATACTTATAAAAAAACAATTTAAAGTTAATCTGGAAAATAATTTTTTTTTTTTTTCATAAAAAATGTACCGAACTCGATAATGCCTGAAATTATCGTGTGTAAACATTTCTTCACTAAAATGGTTTTGTTAACCATTATAAATCAAAATACTTCAAATCAAACTAAGACCCTTGTAAAATTAGTATTTTTAGTCAAAATATAGAAAGAAATTGTACATTTGGATATTTTATTTCACAACGAAGAGAAACCCTAATAATTAGAAAGTTGCATGGGGAAAAGATCGATATTTATATTTTTTTGTTTCTTTAAAAAACAATAATTGTAGAGGATATATGAATCTTAAATTTCTTATACATGGATACATTGAGCTTGCAAATGGCGTCATTTGTCTGACCAAAGCAATGTGTTGCCATCAATTTTTGAGATTAAACCCAAAGAAAAAAGTCTGATATTTTTTGATGAACTAACGATATCAGCAATAAAAAAAAATGTATGCAACTTCACAATCTTAAAATTAACATTAGTAAATAGCTAGAAAAGTGAGAAATGAAAAAAATATATGCATTGAATAAAATTGACCATTTAAGACTTAGGCTGGTTACTTAGAAAAAAAATCAACATTTTTAGCTAAGCCCGCTGCAAAGGCTGCAGCTGCTAAACCGGCTGCTAAACCATCCGCCAAAACAGCAAAGACAACTGGTAAAACAGCTGCCAAAAAGCCAGTAGCCAAGAAACCTGTAGGCAAAAAACCAATTTCCAAGCCTACCACTGTCAAATCGAAGAATGCTGCACAAGTTGCAAAGAAAGCAACGCCCAAGGGTGCCAAGGTCGCAGCTGCCGCTGCTACTCAAAAAGCACTTAAGGCACAAAAGAAGGTGACTATTTAAATATTTTATCATTGGTGTTATTTAAAGGAATATGACACAAAAAATTTTTTTTAATAGAAATTAGGTTTGTTGTAATAACTTGAAACTGAATTTACAGACGTCGATTCAATTTTTTTTCATTCGTGGACGTGTAATATACTATTTCTCAGTATAGATTTGAAACATTTCTTATTAGTCAATATACTCATTTAATGTAAACTAAATTTTGATAAATATCAGGAGTAATTAAATCTTGTGTTTCAGGTGCAAAAAGGAGTCCACAATACTAAAGTGCGTAAAATAAGAACTTCGGTGCATTTCCGCAGGCCAAAAACTTTCAGGCAGCCAAAAAGCCCAAAATACCCAAGGAAATCGGTGCCAAATAGGAATCGGTAAGATGAAATAGATTTTGTATTGAAATTTAGAAAATCAATTATGAACATGATGATTGAGAAGGGAATCTCTTTGAAAAAAAAAACCTTGAAAACAAACATTTTCTCCCCTGATAATGTTTTTTCCTGAAAACATTTCTTGTGTAGCCTATGAAAAGTTTTTAACTCGATGTTGGCTTTTTCAGTATGGACGCCTTTAATATCATCAAATTCCCTCTGACCACTGAAGCGGCCATGAAAAAGATCGAAGACAATAACACATTGGTTTTTATTGTTCACACGAGGGCAAACAAATACCACATCATGTCCGCCGTGAAGAAACTGTATGACATCGACGTTTCTAAAGTCAACACCCTCATCCGCCCCGATGGGAAAAAGAAGGCATATGTGCGTCTTGCCAGAGATTATGACGCATTGGATGTGGCTAACAAAATTGGAATAATTTAAGCATTTTTTGTTTAAGGAAAATTTATAATTGGAAACCAATAAAAAAAAAGATAAAAAATCAAATCAAGTTTTTTTTATCGTAACCCAATTTTTAAATAGTACGTCACACTGCCAGGAAACAAGGTGAATGATAAATGAGTAAACCAAGACTCCATTTAATTATGACAAACTTTCACATTTTATTTATACACTTGTAAACATAACAATATCTCATACATATAGCATTCGATACTTGAACCAAATAAAAGCTTTCCATCAAGGACTCCCAAAAAAAATACTAACCAACCGATGACAAAATAAGTTCTGCGACTTCGGCGTCTTGGGAACATACCGTGAGGTGCATGGTAACTTGCCCATCGGCCAGGGCCAATCGAGCTTTTGCAAATACTTCTTTGCCGCCTCGGAAAACTCCAGCCAAGCAGAGCGTATGCCCTACTGCGTCGGATTGCACTCTATCGGACCGTTCCACAGCTTCCAAGCCCAGGAAACTGATGAGGCTTCGAACCGCCTCTGGCAACGTATTGACGGAAGCGCCAAGAGCAAAAGTTTCCTCGACGACGATGAACTTGCGCTCCAGCGCAGCCTCCCAGGTCACTCCAAAGTCCATTCCGCGATTTCCACAACCTCGCATTTGATCGAACAAAGTAATTTCCACATCTTCCAGCTGGGAAATTTTAACAAAACTTAGAATCTTAGTAATTTATTTATTCATTATATGAAAATCTTACCATATATTCGTCGCTGTAACCTTGCTCGGCATCGGGAATTCCCGTACATGGATCGCAATCGCGAGCGATAAACTTGAGCGTCGTTGGAATTGTTGCGATACTCGCGCTGATTTCTTCGGGGCAACGCAAAATTGTGTACGTTGTTCCAAGCTCATTGTATGGTAATTTGCTACATGGGATTTCAGATACCCATTCATACCTAAAAACAAAGAATTTTTATAAATATTGAAGAAGTGAAAAATTCAAATTGTTGAACTGACAATACAAGTTCCAGTTCAAAAAAATTACCCTTCTGGAACTTCGATGGCGACCCTAACATCTTCCAAAAGTTGATCCGAAAGTGTGTTGAGACAATCGAATTGCAAAATAATGTACTCTGGGAAAACATGCTTCACGCATTTCACATTGTACTCAGTCTCCGATTCCGTCAACTCTAAGACTTGCGAAGACTTCAAAATCGGAACGTCTCCAACGATAGCGGCTATTTGCGGTATTTGCGATAATTTTTCCACGAAACTTTCCTCGCGAGAGAGTTTGGGTATCTGCGGTTTCGCAATCATTTGTATCTCTGGAGTTGGTTCCTCGATTTCTTGCGCTTGTGGAATCTGAAAAACGCATCATCAGTTTTTCGGATTTTCAATGGCACAAAGATTATTTCTGAAGGCATAATTATTTGGAATATACTCGAATAAGATTCAAAGTACAAACTCACGCAAAGAAATGTGAAAATACTGGAAAATTATTTATATAAAAACTAGAATTTTATAAAAAATTTCAGCATTAATCAAAAATTGGAATACTGTTCAGACATGACTTTTTCAAATATTTATAAAAATAGGTACTAAAAAAAATCATAAAACTTTGAATCGTCGAACATTGAGTTCTATAGATCTATAGATATATTAAATGTAATGTGGAAAATCCTCAAACCGTATAAATGTAGAAAATACACGAAAAATAATAAAAACACCAGAAAGCTACGAAATATATAAAAATCTATATAGATTTTTTAATATATTAATTATAATAAAAATACTGAAAAAAAATTTTTTTAATAATAATAGATTTATAAATAAAATATAATAAAAAAATAATAATTATGAATAACTAATAGAAATATTTATAAATAATAAAATAGAAATACCTAAACTTTAACATAAATACTTCTAATTCTAGAGAATAGAATTTTAAAAATATGTGCAAGTATCCATAAAAATTTCCCTATTTTTTAGTAATTATAAAATTTGAAGAATTGACTCAAACCTTTATATGGATTTCTAATATTTATGGAATTGAAGCTCCAGGATATAAAATTTCATAGATAACTAATTTTTTTAAACAGAAGCTTCAAATTTCTAGTAACTTATATTTTTTAATGCTGATATTATTATTTATATTTCATGTGCCTGAAGTTCCAAACGTTTATGAAATAAATGACAACGAAAAAAAAATTAATTTCTCATTTCCACCTATGATCAAAATTGAAAATAATAAAAAATTTTAAATAATATTTGTTAAATATCAATAACTATGGATTAATTTAATTACTAGGGATGATGAAACAATTTTTTTTTCGTTTATTTCCAAACGCTTGGAACTTAAGAGACTTGATATTTTTTCAGCATTTTCCTACATAAAGAAATGTATTTTGTGATGTGTTAAATATGCATTCCTATATAGTTTTAGAAAACTCCATGATTCAGGAGTCAAAAATTTATAGATCATTATAAATGTTTTTAATTTTTGAAAAAATTTTATATCTTTACAGATCCAAGGTATTTATGAAGTTTTTGTATTTTTAGTATTTTGCAGACTCTATAGGAATTCATAGTATTTTTATAGATTTCTAAAAATTTTTTTTTTTGGTTATCGATACAGATTTCCAGAATTCGATGGTATAAAATTTCAAGTGTTATAAATTTTCAGTATTTCTTTAGATTTTTCAGAAAACATTACTTATATTGATTTCTAGTATTCTAAAATTTCTTCCTAGTATTTAAAATATTTTTGGTATTTTTATAGGTTTATTCATAGATTTTCCAAATTAGATGCTCGAGAACTTAGTATTTTAGATTTTTCATGATTTAATGGATTTAACAGAAAATATATATCAACACGGATTTTTCAAGTGGATTTCTCTCATTTTCAATATTTTTCTTATTTATTAGTACTCATAAAATTTTCCAGAATTGTAAAGCATTTTTATAAATTCCAATTTTTTTGTAAATACCAATATATATTTCTCGAATACGATTCTCTACACTGAAAAACCATATTGGTTGACTCAAACAAACGTTAAGTCATAATTTGACCAACCAAATATTTGATTTATTGAATTTTTACTTCAGACAGATTAAAAAAAAATTATGTTCAACCTCTTGATCTCTTAGAGCCAAACGAAATTAAATAAACAAAACATTATAAAAAATTTATAATAGATATAAATATTATAAAATAATTATTTCACTTGGCTCCAAGAAATCAAGAGATTGAGCATAATTAATATACATATAAAAGAAAGTAGCAAAGAAAAAAGATCGTTTGGAATAAAAAAAGAATTATTCGACTGCAAAATATTCTTAATTCATACAAAATAAATTCAAATTATAAAAACCATAAATGATTTTGGCTGAAACAAAACTTGTTCGAGTCTAATAAAACTTCTATATCTGAACTAAAAATTTATTTAAACAAACCAAATCAATTTTTGAACGTAGAATTCCAAGTATTTTTACAAATATTCCAAAAACGGTATCCTCATAAATTTATTCATAAAATTCCCACCCAACATCTTCCCAAACCCAATTAATTTCAAGGTCGCACAAACCTGCGAGATATCGAAAGCATCCTCCATTTCGGACATCATGTAATTCTTCAAAGCCCTCTCCAAACTCGGCATCGACAGCATCGGTGGTTGCACCAAAGGCAATATCATGGGATCGTTTTGCTGTTGCAAAATCGTGCAATAATAAGCGGCGCGATCCCGGACCTCGTCGTCGGTGTCCAATTGGCAACGCGAGAGCAGCACCAGGACATTGGGCAGGAGCGCGGGGCACGCGGCGGCGAAATGTGCGAGGGCCGTGACGGCGGCCGCCCGGACACTGGCGCTCTCGAGGATGACGCGATTGTAGATGAATCGGATGTATCGCGAGGGTTGCTTCGAGGTCGGACCTTCCTGGCCAAGGAGGTGCAGGATGCGCACTGCCAGGGAGGTGTGCTCGCAATCCTCGATAAACTCGCAGAGGTGCGCGAGGCCGGCTTCCCTCGCCTCGGAATTGCCCTCCATCACCGCAATGATAGTGTCCGCGATGGCGGCCTTGTACTCGAGTCCGCCCTCGTCGCGCAGCATCGACGACAGGAAGTTCATCAGCACTGCGTGTTTGCGGGGAAATTTCTGGCACAAGGCTCTGCAATTGAGAAGTCACATCAAGTTTTTCAGAGACTTTATATTTTTTCAGTATTTTCCTACGTGGGCAATTCCATTGTTAGTATGTTACACAGGTACGCACATTTGTTTTAATAACTATTGTTTCAGTATTTAGGTTTTTAACTCTAAGACATTTATAATAGAATCAAAAAGATCTTTTAATAAATAATAGCAGATGCTGCCATAATTTTTCATACAGCTGACAAATCCGATTTTCATCCCCGTTGGTATGTTACACGTTATGGAACTTGTTTTAGACCACGCTACAAATCGTGCGAAACTCTGCTCCTCTGGTGTGTCTATTTTGTTGTATTATTTTATTTTATTTTATTTTATTTTTTTTTTTTTTTTTGTTAAGGTTCACCCTATTATTTATAGATAACATTGCCCCTGCTGAATAATTACAAGAAAAGTTTCAAATTTTTTTCTAGATGTTGGAATGTTACGTGATATGTTTGTATGTTACACGTGCGGTTCGTACGATTTCCGATGCCTGAAAATGTTGTCAAAATAGTTTGTAGACTTTTCATTAAAAAAAACATTATTATTCGAAAGTTGAAACATATTTATTTTGAAAATACAACCCTGAAAGGTTTTTTTTGTTAACACTTAGATACAAAATAATTTTTTGACTTTGTTGGGTCAAAAAATGCAAAAAAGTATGCAAAAACATTATGAAAAAAGTTTAAGAACATAAAATGAGAGTGTATTGCCTCGAAAAATAAAAAAATGAAAGTATAAGACTGTTCCTTAAAATATGTGAGATATGACACCATTTTTCTTTTAATATTATAAGTGTAATATCGAAAAAAAGTTTTTATGCGATTCCCGATTTCTGCGGAATTGCCCACATAAAGAAACGTATTTCGTGATGTGTTAAATATCAGGGTGTCTACCAGAATCCATTTTAAAAATTCCCTGACTTTTCCCTGACTTCGTCGAATTTTTCCCTGAATTCAAAATAAGTGCTTATTAGTGTAAAAATTTGACATCTAAGTTTTTCAATGACTTTTTGAAACGGGCAAAAAAATAAGGAGTCAAAACAACAAGAAAAAATTGATGTATAAAATTTATTAGATATTTTTGTTAAATTTTTCTCAATGCATGACTAACATTTTTTTACACATGAATGTTACTTATTGCACACTTACATAACCGTAAATCACATTTAACTAAAAGTTGATGAAACAAGAAATCATGTATTCAACTTGAGAATTTCTTTACCGAACAATAATTTCCTGGCCCTTTTTGAATTACATAAAAAAATTCCCTGACCTCGGTCTAAATTCCTAAATTCCCTGACAATTCCCTAACCTCCCTGACTTTCCCTGACCGGTAGACACCCTAAATATGCATTCCTATATAGTTTTATAAAAATCCATGATTCAGGAGTCAAAGATTTATAGATTATTATTATTATTTTTTTAAGTTTAGAGAAAATTTTATATCTTTACAGATCTGAGATATTTATGAAGTTTTTGTATTTTTAGTTTTTTCAGACTCTGTAGGAATTTATAGTATTTTTACAGATTTCTAGAATTTTTTTATTCATTGATATATATTTCCAGAATTCGATGTTATAAAATTTGAAGTTTTATGAATTTTCAGTTTTTCTTTACATTTTTCAAAAAACATACCCTTCATTGATTTTTAGTATTCTAAAAATTTCTTTTTAGTACTTTAAAGGTGTTTGGTATTTTGATGGATTTATTCATAGCTTTTACAAATTTGATGATCGAGAATTCAGTATTTTAGATTTTTCGTGATAGAATGAATTTAACAGAAAATATATATCAACATGGATTTTTCAAGTGGATTTCTTTCATTTTCAATATTTTTCTTATTTATTAGTACTCATAAAATTTTCCAGAATTTTATAGCATTTTCATAAATTCCAATTTTTTTATGAATACCAATATAGATTTCTGGAATTCGATTCTCTACACTGAAAAACCATATTGGTTGGCTCAAACAAACGTTTAATCGTTATTTGGCCGTCCAAATATTTGATTTGCTAAATTTTTGGATCAGACAAATTAATAAAAAATTTGTTAACTATAAAATATTCTTAGTTGATACAAACTAATTCAAGTTAGCAGAGTCATAAATGATTTTGACTGAAACAAAGTTTATTCAAAACCACCATGTTACGAGCCAATAACGCCCTCTGAAAAAGTAGCGTTCCGTGGCTCTTTATCGATTGGCGTCAGCTGTTGTAACTTAAT
>JAPYZL010103662.1:0-15447 GCA_030522825.1 Platygaster orseoliae
TTTGAGTTTTGCAAAAAGTGGTAAAGGACTTTTCGACTCGAAATTGAAAAAGGAATTCAGGATTTTTTTTTATCGTGGACTTTGGGACACCCTGTATAAGACCTATATGACATATTTGTACCTATATGAAGCATATGTTTGGCATATATAATGCATATATTCGGCATATATAACGCATATATTTAAGATATATTATACCTATATAAAGCATATATGTGAGTTTATATATGTTGCAGTTATGTCATGTATAAGTCATATATAGGTCACATAGATGTCACATATAAGTCATATTTAGGTCACATATAATCGCATATAAGTCACATATAGTCCAATATAGGTTGTATATAGGCATTATATATGCCTTATATATGTCTTATATATGTACACACATATAGGCTTATATATGCTTTATATATGTCGTATATAGGTCATCGTTTTCATAGGGTTTCTATTTAGGTTGAAAAATGTTTTATTTCTAACTAATAGAAATTACAGCTTTTCAGGTTTCAGGATTCATAAGTTTCTTAAGTTTAAGATTAAGGAAAAGAAGTTTCTGCTTAAGGACGTTTTGAAATCAAAATGCCAAGTCTTTCTATTTTTAAAATTTTGGAATGAAAATTTCCAGACTTTTTTTTTATTTTCTTGCACTTATGCCCAAAGAAATAAATTCCGATAAATTCATATGTTCTGTAATTTTCAATTTTCAATTTACCATTATTTTTGAAAAATTTCTCAACACTACATTTCTTAATCGTCTATTAAAACGAGTAACACAAAATGGTATTTTAATTTTACACATTTAACAAACAATTTTAAATATATATAAAATATATATTCCTTTTATTATCTAGCTTTCTAGGATTAGTTGTAGTCCTCATCAGGAATCATTTAATAAATGACTTTTTCATTATTCCAAAAAAGTCTTAAATAATTTTTGACAAAGACCAGAAATAATAATTGAAAAGTATTTGAAAATATTGCATATTATAAAAGAAAAAAACAAAAATTCACAATGAATTTCGAAAAATAAGCATATTCCAGTTGAATACGAATATTTTAATAATCTTTTACTTTATCTCAATTTCAAATTTAAAACTTACAAAGTTGGTAAAATACAGGAATATCTTCATGTATGAGTTAAAATTTTCTAATGCTCAACGTCATCTGCAATATGATGAAATATATTTCCAAAAGTTTTAGGAAAATGCGCACATTTCCAATGTGTAAAATAGTTCTTGCTACGAATGTGAATGAATGAATTATCTTTATGTTAAATCTTTACTTGTGGTTAGGAGCAAAAGCTAGCGCTAGAGTAACTTGGAATATGTAATACTTCAGGATATGCCAGTTTTTGATTTATTGGCAACACTGGTGTTCATTCAGGCTGTGATTTTTTTTTTCTTTTTAATTAGATGCTCTTAAAATCTTCTAAAACTTCATAAAGTTTCAAAAGATTTTTCACAATAACCAAAAAAAAAACAGAAAATTTTCTGGTGAAAATAATTTCAACTTGTTATTGTTTGGCTTGATATTCTTAAAAAAAATGTTATGAAATACCCTATAAAAATAATATATTCTTAAATAAAGTTGTATATTATTTATCATATGTTCCAAAAGTTCAGACAGTTTTTGTAACTATATTAATTTTCAACTTCTTTTAACTTAAATAAATTGTAGTCTCAATTTATAATCCTAGCAATATATTTATAGTTATCACTATTCCAATCGCATCTGAAATTATTGATCTCCTCACGTTTCACTCGGAAGGTGCATCTCTAATTACGTAATGGAACATGTAAGATGAATAACATATGAAGCTCAGCTCAGGTATAGCAAACAGGAAGTTCAAACTCTAGAAACGTGAACGAGAACGCGCGGAAATGATAATAAAAGTGTGAGGATCTTTCCGATCCGACAGTCGCAGAATGATGATTGAAGTTGTACAACAAAATGTAGAAAAATAATTTTATTTTTAATTAAATAAGTAATTCAAAGGGCTGGAAACGAAAACAAAGAAACACGTGTTTTAAATATTTTAGGGAGTCTAATCATCCGTGAAATCTGATAGCCAGAAAGTTGTCGACGAATTTATTTAGTCAGGAGTGAATTCGTGAATTTCCTAATTTTCAGGAAAACAGGAGAACTATAAAAAAATCTTGAAATTTGAAAACGATAACTTTTCGCTTATTAATTATAATTATGATTGCTTCGGTTTTAACTTCTTTATATATATTAAATTTATATTAAATAATTATTGATATTTAACAAATATTATCAAATGTTACCAACTTTTATTTACTTTAATCTTGAGTGAAAATAGAAAAATAATTTGTTCATTTTCATTTATTTAAAAAACGTTTGGATCTGATGCACATCATTTGTAAAATTTCAGGGTTTTTTTAATAAATAATTAGATGCAAGTGATTTTTTTAGAAGTTTCCACAATTTTTAAAAAGAATTATTTGACACTAATCGTCAAATAAACTTATTATAGAATCATTTTCATAATTTACTTCGATTTCGGAAACTTTTAATGCTTTGATTGCATTTTTATTTTGAATGTTCAAAATCATTTGATTTGTGTCAAAATTTGGAAGTGCTACATAAGTTACAATTTAAATAAAGAAAAAAAAACTTGAAAATTTTATTAATTTTCTTTAATTTAATAATGAAAAAAATTTTAATAACGAAAAATCTCATCTACTCAAGATTCCTGATAAAGACTAAAATTTGTTGTCGAAAGCTAGAAGATAATTAGAATATCCAAAATTGACATTTTTTGTTAATGATTGTCATTGCATTTCATAAAGTAGAAAAATAATAAAAAAATTTTTCCGAAACATTACAGTTTTATTTATGAAAAAATTGACTGAATTTTCGTAATTTGTCTAAAACTGTGAAAAGCTTGTAATCCAGCGGTCGCATTTCAAAGATAAACAGATTCCATTGAAGATTGCAGTCTTCAATAAAAGATCATGTACCTAATGAAATCATTTGACCCTTATTAGGAGCGATTCATTTAATATATCACATCAAATTATTAGCAGTTATATGCTTTGAAGTAACTTTCTAAAATTCAACCTTGCAGTACATCTTTGCTACGAATCAGGTTTGATAATAACAAAATTATGTTATTGTAATTTTCAACTTTTACTCTTCAATTTCGAAAATATAAAAAAATTACAACTATTAAAGTTTCTTAAAATTTCTGAAAAATTTTTTAACATATTCATTTAGCAAAGAAAATACTGCACAATTTTATTAATAAACTTTAGTTTTCATTAATTTGATACATTTTTAAAACATTGAAAGGAATTTTCTTGTTAACTTTTCGAAGAATTTAAAACATGTGTCTTATCAGAAATATTTTCTCATGTTCTGCAATCTTATCTTCATGTAAAATCCTGATTATTTGATACAATGAATACTCGTTCAGTTTTTAAAATAAACTATTTCGAATATGTTTCTTGCGATTCCGACTCTGCATTGCATTCTCATTTTCGCAAATCAACATATAAACGACGGTAGAGGAATGTTACCAGAAATCGCAACTGGGCAAATTCGCTGCAGCGAATTGCTCCATCACATTGAAGCAATGTTTATGTCAATCAGTGAGAAAGCCGTGCGCTCGCAGGCCGCACGAACTCGAAAAATAACTCTTGTTTCAACGCTGCAGAAACCTAATTTTTCTGGAACTCTTGAAAAAACGTTACTTTTCCTCACTGTTTTTCGTGCAAAAAGTAATCGATGTTTTAACTTGTAAATAAAGAGTGGAAATAAATCGTTATCTTGCCACTCGCGATAAAACAATCGATCACTCTTTTTGTGCTTCAGACAAGAAGGGAAAAACGTGATTTAGAATTCATCTTATAGTCGTCCTCGCTTCGCTCGTTCGGAAAAATTCTCTATTTTTTTAAACTCCGGCACTTATTTTTCCTGATTTGTCGTTTAACTCGCCGTTTCTTTTTTTTTGTTCTATTTTTCGGTTACCACGGATATTGTTTGACCATTTGCATCATCGCATTACATCCTCGGCGCTTCATTTCATTGCTTCATATAGCGGTAAGTCGAAATTTTCATTGCGCTGTTTTGTGATAAGCGCGAGTGTCAAGTTCGAGGAAGTTTGCACTGATAACGAGATCTGTTTAAATAGTTTTTATACGAAAACAGACGAAAAAGTCCACTTTTTTCGACTGCTGCGCGGTCGAAAGTGGACTTTTTCACCTGTTTTCGTATAAAATATTGTTCGCACCACGGACAAAAGTTTTTTTACCACTCGCATGATTGTATGCCTCGGCTTCGCCTCGGCCTACAACCTTCATCCTCGTGAGAAAAAAAATTCTGTCCTAGGTACGAAATATACTATTGCTTGCTAAATATACAAAGAAAAAACGCATTGTCAATAAATTTGTAATTTTCGAGTCCGCGTGGAAAGAATTCAACTTTGAGGAGGGAAAAATGCGAAATAAGACTCGCATTGCTCAATCGTTGAATATATGCTCTGGCGGTCTATTTTTGGGATATTGAATGTCAATGTACTTTCGATAGGGTTTGCGATAGGAGGAGGGAGGGGGGGGGTTGAGACAAATTTCCAAACAATTTTATTCTTCATATTAAATTTTTCATTTTTAAATTTTGTATTATACAACTATTATTGATTATTTTTACAATCATCAATTTTAATACTTGTAAGTTGATGTTACGATTATTTTAATTTTCTAGAAAATGTTTTGATGTATTATTTTTTAACAATGTACTTGTTATGTTCATATATGAAATAGATTTTTTGGGTTACTTTAATTTTGCATCTTTCAAAAAACTTTGACGGAAATTCTGAAATTCGAAAATTGTAGGATTTAAAAATTTGTTATAATAAATTGAGAGTTTTGAGAATCGGAAAAATTTTGAGTAGAGGAAAATAAAATTCGAATTCGAGGATAGTAATTTTAAAATGTGATAGTGTTTGGAAGTTTATCAAAAATCAGTGCTGTCTTAGCCTTAGAAAACTCAAGTTAGGTTAGGTTACACTGGGCACCGGTGATAAATTTTTTCTCGTTGGAGTTTTTCGCAATGAAATAATGTTTTTATGCATAATAAATTGTAAGGACATTTTGAATAAAAATTGTCGTTTCAAAACATGCAGCCCCACGAAAAAAAAAATCTAATTTTGTCCCTTACAACATTCCTGACCTCTTAGAAGAAGCTTCTAGATCAAGGGATCTTCATTACGTCATAAATGAACTAGTTTCAGGGTAGAAAAAGTATATAAGTTTTTAACAGTGTAAAGTAGTGGAAACAACGATTATTCGAGCCTCTACGTGACTTCGTAATTAGCTCTTCACGTACCCGTGCTCTTAAACTACCTCTACTTTCTCAAAATAACGTCGATAACACGTACATTCGTGCAACCCTCGGAATCTACCCTCAGTAAAATTCGCTTTATACCATCTGGCATTCTTCATTCCACGCTGTGAGTGCCTCTTTAAACCCCTGACAAAACTTAACGTCGTTTCAACAATGTTTTGGCGGAAAGGGAAAATTCCGCCCCTCGAAAAATTTAGAATAACGACCCAGGAAAAGTCATTTTTTCCCATTACACCGCACGGTATTATTCAAATCTAAAAGGAAATCGATTCTCGTTTGAAATCAAAAGTTTCACGCGGCGCATGCGCCTCGAATGCGGGAAACTTCGTATGACTCATTGTGAGAAATTGTCAACTTTTTTACATTGACAAATGTTGTACTATATTTAAGCGGATATTTACTTGTTCATTTGAGTCAATGTAATATTCAATTGTTTATTAAAGTTATGGATAAATGTATGGAAAAAATAAACACTATGCCTCCTCGAAGATACATGTTATGTGACTTGAGAAGAGACCTATACTGTCAAAATACGAAAGTTTACAAGGGCGGTTGAATCAATCAAAAGACAGAATTGTTTTTGAAAATTCGTAGCTCGAAAAAAAATCAAAATATATAAACTCCGATTGCGCCAAATTAAAAATCAGATTCGAAACTCGCACAATCACTTATAATTAAAAAAAAAAATAATTTTTTAGTTAGTAGGTCCTTTTTTTTAAATCACGTCACACAAATGAAATCCAGAGAGTATTCTACGCTGCTCTGTGAAAAATCATTCGTAAAATTACTACCAATAATATGTAGTTTTATTAGACTATAGTGAAATTTTACTACACTTAAAGTTGTAAATTTACTGATTCATTTGTAAAATAACTAGGAAATCGTATCAAATTCACCTGCGCGATGGTGAATTTATAACGCCCTAGTAAAATTATTACTTTTTACTTAACTTTAACTGGGACCTACTTTAAAAATAGTGAAAACACTAAGTGTCGTATTTTTACTAGGAATTGGTCATTAAACCAGCTATTAGCATACATAATATTATAATTTACTGTGTTTAAGGGTCAGACGAAAATGTCTAATTAGCTGAACGTATTGCTATAAAAATGGGAAATAATTGAATACGGAAAATTATGAAAAAATAATGAAATGCCTAAAAATATTTATGATTGTTGACGAAACTTCAAAATTCAAGAAATAAGTAGAAAATTCCATCAATTTTGTTACCTGTTTTTATCATCTTAATTACTGGAAGTATTAGGAAATAATGAAATAACATAGAAATCATGGGAAATCATAAGAAGTATGAGACTATAGTTAATATGAAAAATAACGAGAACACATTGTGCACGACAAAAAAAAAATGAAAATCCATAGGAGACAAAAGAAAATTATGAAGAACCAAATAAAACGATAAAAACTCTACTTGAAAAATCATTGAGAGAAAATTATGGGTAATTATAAAAGACCATGGAAAAATTTAGAAACAACTCGCAATTCATTGAAGATTATTAGAAATCACGAAAATATATCGAAAATCATGGAAATCAATTTTAACCTCTTTTTTTATCAGATCATTTGAATAATACATAAATAATTAAAAAGTAGTATTAATATTCTAAGAATACTTAAGCTTTTGATTTCAAGTTCAAAAGTAATATATATATATATATATATATATATACTCCAAAAATTAATTTATTATTAAGTAAACTAGTGTGATAAGTAACATAAACATTATCTAAAACAGGGTAATAACTATACCATATTTACATCAATTTCATATACATTTTTTCCATTTTTTCCAGCTTCATACATCAGCCAAATAAAACACACTTTGTTCCAAAAAAACCTCAAAATCATTGTAAAAACCTTAAACACAGTAATAGTATATTTCTTCAGTAGTGTGGAAAAGGCGAGCGTTGTAATCATATAAGTAGTCAAGAACTAAATTTTATTCAACAATGTATGAAAATGCCACACTATTGAACATTCTTAAATTTCATACACTTTCTATTCAAAATATATTAAAATGTACTTGATATTTCATAAGCCAGCTATTTGAAACGTACGTTAAGTAAACATGTTTGAAAAATGTATAATAATTAGAGACACCTACTTGAGTTTAATGCACTTTTCATAGTTCATGTATCAAAATATACATGAAATTTTATGAACTAGATATTTGAAAATAAAAAACACATGTATTAAATGCGTATTACCTCAAAACACCTACTTGATTTTTATAAATTTTTCACACATAGCATTTAAAATTTGTCTTAAATTTCATGCAACCAGTATCTAAAAAAAATTCAGTCTCAGTTACATGCATGAAATGAATGTAAAAACAAATTTAATTCAATTCACAATTATGAACTAAATTAATGTCACAGGTTTGATGTAAATATGTATTTATTTCATATACAGTTTCAAACACTCATGATGCATTAAATTTAAGACACCCGTATATTAAAGTTATATAAGCGTATATATATTTTGTATGCTTTTAATGCATTATTAATACAGGGTATGTGTAATGGGTGTTATACAGTTTTTCTTAAATTTAAGACAAAAATTTTTAAAACTGCAGTTTTACATTGCTTGAACGTGTTGAAAAGTGGCCTTTTCTACGTCTAGTAAAAATACTACTTTTTAAATAGATCCCAGTTTTAGCTACATGGAAAATATTTATTTTACGAATGATTTTTTACAATGTGGTTGAGGAATATCCTGTCTCCAAGTTAGACACGATCTTCCTTATCGGAATGCGCGTGCGAAAGAGGAAAAGAATGATGATGATGAAGAAGAAGAGAAGCGAGGATATCGTGTTCCGTGCGTTGGCAGCAATGCCGGCGCGGTGTCAGGCCTGGTCAGTCAGTATTGCTCGCCCTGCTGCAGTCGCAGCACTGACGCTACGTGCGCGAGACGTGAAAAATCCACTCTTGTTGAAGTACGCGAAAAAGCTAGCTTCTCGCCGTTTTCGATCGTGTGTGTCGTTGCACGCCTCGCTATTTTACACGTGCGTCTACGGCAACACCCAACGCTACCCACAACGTCCCCCGGGGAGCAACCGGGGCAAAAGCGACGCCCGAGCGCAGAAATCGCCCCGGATATATCTCGTTTTTCGGGCGACGCACCCACGAAACGTGAATCATTAACGATATACGCGACTCGTTCTCTCTCGTTCGAATCCTGGGGGCTTTTTTCTTTCCACGCGAATATATATATGCGAAGCACACGGGCAAGGAACGCAGCGAAAGAGAGACGAAAAATACACGGGGCCTGTTTCCGCGAGGGGCGCACGGACTCGTATTGATTCGGGCCAAACACCCGTGGTTTTTCGTCGCCGAAATCCTTGCCGAGCTCCTTTTTTCCTCGTACGCCGGTTGGAAAATAGTATATCCCTTCATACTAGTGTGGAAAAGTTTTCGTTTATGAATCCGAGGGTTGCGGCGCGAGCTGAAAGCGAGCGTTGTGATCGGACGAGTTGAAGAAACCATTGTACACTGGTCAAGGACGATATTTTGTTGAACAACGGGTAAATGCGAGTTTGATGGGGTTCGTGTGTGGCCGCAGGGATGTGAGTTTACCTGTCAGAAAAAAATTGGTCAGGTCATGGAAAAATCGGACTGTCATTTACCGTCATTAGTTACCGGTCATGAATGAAATTTGATGAAAAAATGCGACTACATTTAGTTGTCTAGACAATTTTCGAGAATTTTAAGTGAAAATCAATCTATCTAGTTGTTTCAGATTTTATAAATGGCTTTTCCAATTTTCTATTAAAATTCATGAGTAGTGTACTATTTTGTCTACTAATATGTTGTCATAAACAACAACTAGTAAACAGAAACTGCATATTCATGTTAAGAAATTAATATAACAGTTTATCCTTTCAAAATTATACACTTGGAAAAAAATATCGTACTTTTTACCATGAAATATTGCAATCGTGGTTCAGTCGCGAATATTTTACTTTTTAATAAAAAAATTTTTATACTCTACTATATCCATAGCACACGCTGACAAAATTTGTCAATATTTGCAATAAACATAGTAGAATTAATAAAAAATTTCTATTAAAAAAGTGCAATATTGGAAACTAACATGCAGTGACATTGAAAATTATAAAACAGAACGAAAATTCATTTATAAATAACTGGTTTGAAATACGGAATCTTTCTCAGCTACATCCACACTGAAAATAATATTATACTTTTGAAGGTGAAAAAGTATATATTATCTGGTGATAATTTTTGCCATAAATATAGTAGAATATGAGAGAAATTTTGATCAAAAAGCGCAATATTCGAGGCCGTTGAACCATGATAAGAAAATTTATGGTAGAAAGTAAAACATTTTTTTCCTATTGCAGCTAGATTTTCCTGATTTACCTCTAGTCACGAGATTAACAAAAGTGCAGTCAAACAGTACTATACAGTGCCAAAAGGCTTGATTTGTGTAAAATCGAGATTATTAATGTCACATCGCGATCTCTAGCGTTTGGAAACAGCAAAATGGGAAAGTTGAAATAATATTATTTATTATTACATAAACTTTATATATTTTTTTCATTTTTTGAGCATTTTTGATATACATTCGACGAAAAAAATGGTACCATGAGTTGAATATTCTTCAAGTCATTTTTGTGTATCAACTTTGACTGTAAAAATAATTCTGACCGGTAAGGTAAACTGACAGTCAAAAATGACGAAAATTTTCTTATAATTTACGGTCATGGCCGGTAATTTACCAGTAAATTTACTGGTAAATTCTTTCTCACATCCCTGTGTATGGGGAAAACGGACATTTTTTTTCAATGGGTTGAATAAACAATAAAGTGTATGTTTGTACGACCTAATGCATCACTGAGAAAAAAACTAGCATTTTCTGATATATACATGGAAAAAAGATTTACAATGTTACTGCAAATTTCGTCATTTTTATTTTACTTATTACAATACTGTATAGTAAATATTGGAATATTGTACAAATTATTTACAATAAGTATGCCAATTTTTACTAGATAATTTCGGGAAATTTGAAATGTACAAGATGCAAACTACTGCATAAATTGTAATTTTTACGATACTCATACATAGGATTTAATATCCATGTATAGTAGAATATGAAATAAAATATTTAGGTTTTTATAATTATCAAATAATATAATGCAAAAATTATATCAAATTGTAAAATTTACATAGTGGAAAATTTGAAAGTAGTCAAAAATATAGCAAAAAGAACTATACAGATCTGAAAACTAACAAAACGGTATGGAATTTTATACAATCTGTATCAGTAGAAATTACCATGTGGTATTTCAAAAAAACAATAAAGTGTAGTAGGAAACGCAATAGTCAATACATATATAGGACTTTTTTGATTCCACAGCAAAATACAGTTTTGTAATAATTGCTCTATTTTTTTTTTCAGTGATGCTCATATTGATGAAACTCTTTAATTCTGAATCAATGAAAAGTCTTTCACTGGTGAAAATTGCTGATTTTTTCACTGATGTTAAGTGAAATCTGACTGATTTAGATTTAGATGGAATACTTCAGTGTCATTGAATAGAAAGTACTGATTAAAAACTGAATACTCAGTTCACATCATTATATATGGCTTCCGATGTTGACTATGTATTTATATTAAATGACAGAGCAAAAAGTTTGTAAAAAATATGATCGATGCAACAATTTTCCTTGTCATATTTTTTAAATAGATGATCAACATTGTGTCTCTATTCGTCTCGTGATGTCGACCTTTTGTTTAGATTGCACTTGCTATTTCATGACATTGCCTATAAGTTTGGGAAATGTGGTTGCACAAACATGCTCTAAACATGATTTATTTTTATTAACTACTGATTCTTTACTGCGTGAAGAAAATCTTAATTAAAATATTGAGTCTAGCAAAAAACTTAGTTAATATTTGGAATTGTGGGTTTTGTTGAGAGTCCATCGAATAGTATATTGTGCTAGAATTTTAATTTACAGATTCACAAAGTTGAGGAAGATAGTATTCAGTCAAATTTGAGAAAATTTTAAATTGCTTCTGTCACAGTATTTAAATTTCTAAATTTTTTAAACATTTCAGTAGGAATTTAAAAACTTTTGTAAGTTTTTGACTGAAAATCTATAGAATCCAATGATGATTAAAGTTTCTTGGACCGAATACTCTAGGGAAAAATTCTTTATTATGATTTCAGAATATTTTTTGTAGAAGGAAATGTATTAATGCTTTTATCAATTAGTAGAGTTTTTTAAAGAGAAATTTTGAAATCGATCAGAAATCATTTGAATAAATTAACGTCTGTATGATTGATTGACGCTGTTATCGAATTTCTTAGAACGATGGACTTTTAAAATCTAGGGGAGATAGCACTGTGCTTTGAAGTATTTTTTTTTTTTTTTTTTTTTAAGAAAGCTAATCGCAACCAAATAGAGCCTGACTCAATGGTCGAGAAAAGACTTTCAGTTATAAGATTCAATGGTTTTTTATTGCTTTATTTGCATTTGAATGAGATCTTATGAAGGTGCTACTCAATTTTTGTTTATTCACATACTGATACGACGTTTTTATAGCTGTTTACTGAAATGTTTCTCGAACAAGCCACTGAAATTGTTTATGTTGATTACGTACATCTTTTTTTATAATTTTTTTACTGCAGTACATAAGCATACTTTTATTGTGAAATCGAATGTAATTGACTTCTGAAATAGTACTCAAATCAATTCTTGTTTCTCGATCTAGTTTTTTCACTTTTTCGAAAGATTGATTAATTGATAGGTTTTCTTGAAAATTATCATTTTTATCGTAAAGCCCGATGAATTTATCAAGCTTTTAAACGACCGTCGAAATTTTTCGAAAGTTTGAATGAATTTACAGTATAATATCTGGATTATTGCGTATTTACCAAAATTGCGCAAAATTTTAAGCAATGTAAAATCTCTGAAATTACTACATAGCTTTAAACAGGTCTTTCGAGATTTTGTCTTTTATGAATAAGTCCATTAAAAAAAGAAAAAAAAATTATGTTAATGTCAGTTTTGTTTTTTTATGTTGCAAATCAAAACAAATTGTATGATGTAATTTTTTCGGTTTAAGTGATAATTAGAATCAGTTCTTTCTTGATAATATAATTTGAAATTTTTTGGAATTTTGATAAAATGTTATAATTTATTGAGCAATGTTATAGTCTTTATAAATACTAAAAAAAGGTTATAAAAATTAAGTACTTGCAGAGAAGATTGTTGAATCATTTCATGTTTCAGAAACCTGTAAAATTTTTTAAATCCTAAAACCGTGCTTATTTACTTAATTTTCTGGCTCGGAAAGAACAAAAAAGGTGGAAAAAACCTTTAATGCATCAAATGATACGACTTATTTTATTATTTATATAATTTCCTTTTTTTTAATTTCGGTAATATTGTTATAGACATGACATCACCATGTCAAACCACAGTTAAACTGTAGAATAATATAACAGCTTTACATCTCAACAAAAAGTAAATAATTGGCATTGTTTCTGCGTGCTATAACTTTGATTTCAATCCCAATGTCAAAACACAGCGATCGAAACATGGTGTCGAAATGGAAACAAACAAATATCGAGTGGCAAGTTCTTCATTCATCCTTAATCAAAATACCGCGAACCCATGAACGCGCTCACACACTTTAACGACGTTTATCGCGCTCCTTTCCCGGAACAATTACCCAGTAGCTTAATTGTGTTTCAGGCAAGGTAAAACCACCTCCCGTCCTTTCCTACATGTTACCGTCCCGAGAAAAATCAAGCCCACGTCCAGAATAGATTTAGAACTCTTGAGGGCGAGTGCAGTTTTAGTCGATGGACTGGTCCGAAGAAGCCGAACGGTTTTTGCATGTATATTAAACGTTAAAAACGGCAAACCGAATATCCGAACAATTTCGTCGTGAACGAGCAACGAAGAAACGCAAAATGTCGTCGGAAAATCAGCAAAACGGTTCAGTGCCCCAGAGTAACGGCACGAAAACGTCGCTGTCCAGCATAAAGACGAGCCCGCATGACTTTGTTTCGAGGAGCCGGAGCATTACGAACAATACGTCCTTCCTGTACAGCGGTAATTCGGCGTTGGGCCGGGAAAAATTGCGACAGGAACAACAACAACCGCCGCCAACTCTGCCGAAGTACACCGCCAGCTTTAACGCCGGTACCAACGGCACCACCCTAGAAAAGCTTAACAGGGACCGCGAGAGCGGCGGGAGTTACCGCCTCGCGAGCCTCGACAGGCTCGCGCACAGACAGAGAATGATGGACAGCGAAAAGTCCAACGGTGCTGATAACACCTCGGTAAGAGTTTGAGACGCTGTTGGATCTAGGATTTTCTTTCTCGACAGGAAAGTCTAGTTGCACGTTAAGATTTATGGAGGCAGGCTGAAACTTTTGACGATTTTTTGAATATTTAGGTATTAATGGAAAGAACTTGAGGTTTTTATTGAACTACTATAGTTGGAATCAACGAAACTTTGATTGGTTCATATTTTATTGAATGCTTTGGCTGCTGGAACCAAATATTTCTTTTGGTGTAAAAATAACTTATGATACATGGAGAGAAATTTTCGGTTACAGCAACCATTCATTTAATAAAATATGAGTCTACCAAAATTTTAGGTATGATAACCAAATACTTGGTTATTGCAACCTAAGTATCTATCATAAAAATTGAGCATTAGTTGCTATAACAGAAACTTTGGTTGTAGTACCCAAAACTTTGGTGGGTCCATATTTTACTAAGTCAATGGTGACTGTACCCAAACCAGTTCTCTTTGTGTCCAAGGAATTCAGTATTGAGACTTCAATTTCGAGTTCAAAGGTATAGATTAATGTACGAAAAGATAGATTATCATTAATAAAATTAATTTTTTGCTAAAAATGGATAGTAGTATATACCCTGATCCCTTGAAAACGATTTTGAAATATTTTTGCAATTTTTTTTGTCTTATTCTTGAGATATTGACGAGAAAATTTTTGAATATTCGTAATTCTTGAAGGTGGGGGCCTACTTTTCCCAAAGTTCATTTTTTCCAAAAGTTTTTTTACCAAATTTTTTATCCCGAAAATTGTTTTTTATTTTTATGTTTGAAAATTTCCCAAATCAACAATCAATTTTTTGTGTTACCAAAACTGTCAATAAGTGACAATCGTTTGTTTTTTTAATAAGTCATTCCTAAAGTTCATTTTTCCCAAAATTTTTTTTTCCAAATTTTCGTCCCCAAAAATTTTTTTTTCCAAAAATTTTTCAAATTTTTATTCATAACAATTTCCCAAATCAACAATCAATTATTTTTATTTCCGAAACTGTCAATAAGCGACAATCGTTTGGTTTTTTAAAAAGTCATTTGATGAAGCGAGCTTACCTGGGTTTAGTACATTAGTTAAAAACGGGAAAAGCGAGTTTTTCCAAAATAATTTTTTTTCATTGTTTAGGAAAATAAATTTTGGGAAAAAAAATTTTTGAGAAAAAGGGAATTAAGGAAAATGAACTTTAGGAAAAAATTTCTTTGGGAAAAGTGGGCCCCAATCATTCTTGAAATAAAAGTTTTTGATTATACCTCTTAAAATTGAAAGTCGAATTATATCCTTTGGAGCCAAGTAATTTATTACAACTATTATTGTTCTAAAAATCAGTATTTACCAATGCAACAAGTCATGCACATTTTTGATCAATGGTTTTCATTAATCACAATCGTATATGACTTTTTGCACTAGTTCATAATAACTTGTTGGTAAAATTACATTTTATATCGATTTCTGGATTCCAACAAATACAATTTGACTTTTTGTTGTTCGAAATATTATGAAAATTGTCTATTTTAAGAGTTATGAATGTTTAAAAATGGTTTTTTAATGTCTTGAAAATTATTTAGAAGATTTAGAAAATACTACACGTGTGTGTGTTAAGGGGGTTTCTACCTTGTGCAGCCTCAAAATCGTGCTTTTTTTTAAGGAAATATTGTAGGAAATGTATTTAAGATAAACACTTAAAATTTTTTTTCAGTTATAGGTACAAGTTTATTGTATAGGTGAAAAAAGTT
>JAPYZL010103682.1:0-11638 GCA_030522825.1 Platygaster orseoliae
GTCAAGGAAACACGGGCGGTGAGTGGGGGGGGGGTGGAGGGAGGAAAGAAAAGGGGAAGGGGGGGGGGGGGGGGGGGGGGGGCGGTAGTTACGGCGGGGCAAGGAATTGTAGAAAAAAAAAGAGCGAGGCTGAATAAAGAAAGTATACAACATGCGGAGTGTACGTATACAGTCACGGGGCCTCTGCATGTGCCTTGTGTACGTACATATCGGTCGCGCTATCGATTTTTCCCATGTGAAACTTTCCCCTCCCCTCGTCCCCCTCCCCGCCGAAAACACACACACCCTCCTCCGACCCCCGTCCCTCCCTCCCTCCCTCCCTCCGCCGCCCCCCCCCCTAATGCACACCCCCCGCGCACTCTATGGAACGGTATATCGACGTTACATCGCGCGTTCTTACCCTTCGCCCTTACTTCCCGATCCCCTTGCTGCTGCCCCTCTCCCCTCGCCCCGTTGACTCGACCCACGTCCTTATACTTGGCTTCGTTTTCGCTTTATTTCAACAGGACTCGATTCTAGGCTCGCCACGGCTTATTTTATTATTTTTTATTCCCTTTCGAGCCTTCATTAATGTTTTTTTGTTATTGGAATTTCGTTTATTTCTCAGTATTATTTACTTTTTCATCCCCTATTAATTCATTTACCTACCATTACACACATGGCGATCGAGATAGAGGTCGAAGGCTGAAACGAAACGTGTCCCGGATTCGCTTGAAATTTCCATGAAACATTTTATTACGAACGAAAAAGAAAATTGTTTTTCTCTATACGTTAATGCGTTGATTATTTCTAAATTTAAATAAAGAGGTTTCCCAAGTTATAATTACTATTTTTGCGCAAAAAAAAACTCGTCAGAGAATTCGCTTCAAGTAATAAAAGATGATAATTTTATAATAATGAAAGAATTTCACAAATATATGCATCTTACAGTTAAAACAAATTGCATAAATTTCACAATCTTAAAAATGTGGGTAATTTTGGGCAATTTTGTATAATTGGAAAATTTTGTAAACATGAAAAAACGTTTTTGACAACTTGGAGGATTTCGAAAATTTGCAAATTATAAAACTTTTCTAAAATCCTCATCAAGTTTTTTATTTTTTTTTTTATTTTTAATTCAAAGCATCAAAATAAAGAACACGTGGGAAATTTTCGAAATATTGGAATTTAACCTCAAGTTTTTGTATTTCTAAAATTTCAAAACTCCTGAAACGAAAAAATTGAGAACTTTCGACGTCTTGAAGAGTTTTGAAAATTATGATATTCCGGGAATTGTACGAATTTCACTTTTTTGCACAAAATACCCATAAAAAGTCCCGTAAATTACAAGTCGTAAAAAGCGCCAGGGATTTCGAATGGTGCATTTTTTTAAAGAAAATAGCACTCATTCAATCAACACATTTATAATATTATACGCCATTGACTTGTTTTTAATTCAACAAATCACAAATTCTCGATTTGTCATTGTAAACTTGGCAAATTATCGTATTTCTCACAAGTCTATATTTTTCTAGAATCATCCGGAACTGGGAGATGATGTAAAATTTTTTTTAACGTACCTTTATTCGCAGTTGACAGACTTAGAGATTTATGTAATTTTCCACGAGTCACATTCCAATACTTTGTTTTCATTATTTTCATCCATCCAAATTTTCCATAATATTTCCAACTTGGTCTTTCTTCACACTATTCACTTTGTATGCACACAATAAATAATTGTAATTGATGAATTTTATATACGATAAATGAATGTAATAACTGCATGTAGATCAATCGTATTCCGCACCGATCGTGATGCTCACGTCTGAAGAAACGATTCGCGTTTGATGGTACCATCGATTCGTGTCTAAAACAACTTTCAAAACGATAATACATTTAAAAGATAATAATAATTCTTCGCGTCATTGAAGTAATAAATTATTTCAGTTTGACATTGGGAATAAGTTTCAAAAATGTTGAATATCATACAATAATTTTACGTATATTCCAAGTTACCATTGATTCGCAATAACGAATTTCACGATAATGCTGGTCTCTTTAAAGATGTACAATAGATTATAAAATGTGACTTGATTGCGAAACTTACTGATCTCACCCGGATTTACTACGGCTTCGAGTTTGCTGCAAGAATAGAAACATTCGCGCGGCGGTTCCAAAATCCACAATTTTTGGCCCCTCATTTGAGCTTGCCACGACGGATACCATACATCGTCGATCTTGCAACCCAAAAATAATACTAAATGACACTCATTTCCTGTAGTTCTTGCAATTACTAATCAATGAAATAATAATATATATTTCTTCACAAGTGTGGAAAAGTTTTTTTTGTTTAACGAATCCGAGAGTTGCAACACGAGTCGAAGGCGAGAGTTGTAATCGGATGAGTTAAAAAAAATTGTTCGACACTAGTCAAGGACTATATTTAATTCAGCAATGTGTGGAAATGCGAGTTTTGCATCACTAGAACGTGTGGAAAAGTGGGCTTTTCCACATGGCGTTGAATAAAATTTTAAAACATGAAAAAACATATCATCGTTGAATAGGTATCTTACATGCATGGGAGCTCCGTATCCAGGACTGCCCATGAAAATCCAATCAGTTCTCTCGTTTTCCGAAGTTTGAGGAAGAAAATATGGCCGCTGGTAATGCTTTCTCAGTTCAGCTCCTATTTCCTCGTCACAATTGCTCCTTACAAAAATCATTACAACTTTCCAACGAGGGATATGTAGTTAACTTACAACTTTTCTTCAACTTGAATTCATGAAAAGTGGAATTTCACAATTTTCAATTAACTTTTTCATTTTCGAAAGTATTTATGCGTTTTGAGAAATGTCGAATTTCCGGTATTGATGTAGTAGTGTAGGAAATAAAAATCTTCCACTTTAAAAACGCGTGATAATTAATATTAACATTTGTACTCACCATCCAACGTACCAAGGTTTCGTGCCGGTTTTCATGGAAGCTCGTTCAGGGCTCATTCGAAAAACTTGTTGCAGATTCTCGAATTCGGTTTCATAGGGAAAGAATTGGCAATGGCCATCCTTCCCTTCGTAGAGTGACTTGAAAAAGTCGAAGGAAAACTCGCTCGTTGCGGTCCAGTTGCTCGCTCCGTCAGTAATAATTACAGGAATTCCAGAGTAAGCGAAGCTGCTTTCCCCAAATTACATACTCTTAATGGACTTGAGTTTTTTTTTTTTAATGCAAAATTAGCAATTATTTTACTACACTTTTAAACAATATGTTTTTTGAAAGCTGATGAAAGTCAAATCTGTTCAAACGGTGTATACATATCGCTCTTCACTGCTGATTTATGAATAAATATTTTTATACAAGTTGAGCGACCAGGACTGGATTTACCGGAGATGCAAACTAGGCAGCTGCGTATTACCACAAAATTTTGAACAAAATTTTGAAATTCGATTTAGCTGCGAAAAATTAATTTAACGAAAATGGGCGAATATTTGAATAATTGCCGATGGGAGGATTTTCTGCTTATCATTTCTGTGGTATATGTAACAGAATAATAACAAGTTTGATAGTATAATAATTATAATAAAATAATCTTCGACATTTTTCAAGATCCGACTTTTCGGAATTCCCTTATTAAAAAAAATATACATTCATAAAGAAAAACAAAAAAATTGCTTGATTATTCGAATTGAACAAAATTGAGTGAATTTTCAGAATGTCAGTCTTGTTTGAAATTTCAAAATTATAACAATTCATAGGGTTCCAGTGTCACAAAAATTACGAGGGGATCAAAAAATTTCCTAAAATGATGTAAATAACGTTCATTTCAAAAATACCAAGTTGTCCAAAACATCTGAATTTTCAAATTTTCCAAATATTGACATATTCACAATTTTTCTATATTTTGTCTTTTACGTCATTTTTACAAATTCATATGGAAGAGACTCGAAACTCATACAATTCCTTAATTGACTGAAATTGAATTTTTTTTTCTTCGGAGAAAACGGGCGTGGGAGTTGGAGGGGCGGAAATTTTTGAAACTGCCTAGTAGCGCCAAGTTCCTAAATCCGGCCCCGGGAACAACATATCGTATCACATATTATAAGTGATGAAATAAAGAAAAAAAAAAAAAAAAAATGGAAATTCACCGTTTTTCGAAAACTTGCACTGAAATATTCGACAACTTGTCGATTTCGACCAGTTGGCGACAAATGGAGCAATCTTCAGCAGGTCGGAGAAATTTTTCAACTGACAAGGGATACTCCATCAGACACTGAAGAGCAAAAAATACATTTTTCAATTTCCATTTTCAACATTTTCTACAAAGTTCAATAGATTTTTATAATTTCATTCGATTATTCGGTGAAGCATATTTTTATCAAGTTGTTGAAACTTGAAGTATTTTTTTGATATTTGAAAACAGTTCGTTGTCAACTTTTCAATAAAAAACTGAAAATTTTCACTTGCAGCCATTACCTTGATTTCGTAAAATACATTTTTGTTTTTGTTTTTTTAATTTTTGAGCTCAGTCCATATTTTTTAATTTCGATATTGTCACATTGCAAAAAAAATCGAAATGTTGAGTAGGATTTTGTGTAACAATTTTTGACTTTTACGTTTTAAGGGATATTTCGATAATTCGTTGGACCCTCCTTTATTACTTACGTTTTCGATGTATTTTAATACGGTTTTGTCATTTTCTTAACTGATTTAAAAAAATCATTGTATCGGTCGGGGAAGAAAATAATTTTGAAAAACAGACACAAATTTACAGGAATTTTTGAATATTATTCGAAAAATGGAAATTTCAAATATCATCTTATTGAATGAAAAAAAAAGAAAAAAAAAAAAAAAAACACTCGGAGTTATTTCCATAAATTTGGAAAACTCTTGTGTATTACCTTGTTGTAGGGGAGAAAGCGCGCGGCGCAAATCAACAAGTAGCTTGAAAAAAACACGGCCAACGCGGCAAAGTACTTTTTTGGCAAGTGTAATTTTTTGACTTTGGCGTATATGCGGCATTGGCGAATGGCTCGACTGGCCGCCGGTCGACGAGACTCGGCCTCCTCCATCCTCCCCAAAATCTCCAAAAACCGTTTCCTCGCGTTTTCGATTTTCCTCCTTTTCTCCTCGCAACTCGTCATTACTGCTATTTTCAATTTCAATTGAAGAAAAAAAGAAAAAGATACGACCCGTTGTCACGGTTTGGTGGCAACAACTGTTGTGCGAGGACTTTTCCTGCTGCTGCTGCTGCTGGTTTTACGCAGCTGCGGAGGAAAAGTGGTGCTCAAGATTGAAAATGCACTCGAGCGTTAGTATCGGGAGGAGCGTTTCTTACATTAAATGCATGAAACGCGCACGCTGCATTAGGTTAGATTAGCTTTACGAAATTGCGAAAAACCTGTCAATTTTATAAATACGAGTTGCTGACTTGAAATATAATAGTCTACTGCTCGAACGCGATAAGAAATAAAGTACTCTTACTATACTCCCATCAGCAGCATCAGTTATAATACTAGGCAATGAAAAACACGCTGCGTGTAATAATAAAAATTTACTTGGTCGAATAAAGTAACAGAAAGGACGTTCAAAAAATTGTACAATTTCATTCGTCAGTCACTATCTAGCGCCGATACAATATAACAGCGATCCGTGTATAATAAGAGTTTCATTGGTGCTCGTATATTTCGCATGGAATCATTATTACATTACATGGAATTAATAATGCGGCAATAAATTAACGCTCATTTACAGAATATCCCTCGTACCTACTTGAAAAATAAAAGAAAGAAAGCGAAAAAAAGAAAACAAACCAACAAATAACATTTGTAAAAAAAAATATATATCAACAAATTTGTTTTCGCCTTCGAACAAATAATAGAAAAAAAAAAAATTGTACATCGCGCTACGACGGGTGAAGGAAAAATTGATAAAAACCCTAGACTCGGTGATTTGCAACGATTCATAAATGTTTGTGCATTTAGCCCTGCTGCTAAGATTCGTTCAATGACTCGCCGTTTGTCGTATCATTTTTTCTTCCTCTTCTTATTTCTTTTTTTTGTATAAACATGTATCAAGTATGATGAGTATAATACAGCGATGGAAGGGATGGTGCAGTCGGAATAGGGGAAGCATACATTATGTCACTGAATATTCAATACTACTATCAAACGGCCCCTAGTTCACGCCGACATAGCCACACATGTTTTTAATTAACATTCGTTACTTTTTATTCATTGAAAATACGCCATCTTCAAATTGGAAATCACTTTTGACAATTTCAACGGCATTTAAACCGAGAAATACACGAGTAATGAAATAACTGAAAATCAAGGTTTTACAAATTTGATTGATTGAAATACAAACTCTTATGTGGGAAAAATGCCATTCGATTGTCATGGAAAATTTCCCACAATGTCAAAATCCCGTGAGAATATTGAAAAACTTTCAATATTGAGGCAATTGTTGTCATAATTTCTCAATTTGAAGGAATTAATAAGTTGAAAATCGAAATGTGGAAAATGTGGAAAACAGGGCCGGATTTAGGAATTCAGCACCCATGTGCAGTTTCGAAAATGCATCTTTTCAGCAAAAAAAAATTAAATTCCACTGAATTGGAAAATTATATGAATTTCGAGTCTTCCATATAAAATTATGAAAATCACAAAAGGGAAAAAATATAGAAAAATTGTAAACGCGTCAAAATTTTGACAATTTGTAAATGTCGCCAATTTCAAATTATTAAACGAATTTTTTCAAAATAGTTGAAACGTCGGCGTTCTCTCGGGGAATTGGTCGCCTCGACCATTTTTCATGTATTTTCTTTCGCTCCCGACGACGCTGTGCAACCAACATTGAAGCCTGAGTGGAATCGCGCGTGCGCCGGCACAAAAATACAAAACTCACATTTCGAGTGAGATTTTTGTGTTTCACGCCAAAAACCAGTATGCGAAATTGAACTTGAGACGACTCGTCCTTGTTTCTCTCAACTGGTTCCCGTTCTACGCGTCTCTCTCGCACCACAGCAGTAGGTTGAGAGTTATTATTAACAAGTTGGCGCTGTCGTTGCGATTCTTGACAGTCGCTGCACGGCGCGATTCGCTATCAGACTTGGTCGTTACGAGAAAATGCATGTTTCGAGCGCGAGAGCCTCGGACTACTGTACGGTCAAGTATCAAGTATATGCGATCGTTGTAGAAAAATCGAAAAACGCAGCTTGAAAAACCAGATGAAAATCGATCATTACCCTGATCAGCCAAACGTAGGAAAACCCGTTATAAAAAACTACCCAACAACCTTTTGTATAATGCTTCTTCTTTTTCTTTTCTTGTATCGGTCGCGTATGGAAAGGAAAAGACCCAAGTCAAAAGGTACGCCCAACTAACTCAGTGATTGAAAAAGAGTGTTTTTCTCGTCTCCCCCTCCCCCCAACAACTCGCTCCACGATAATAAATGACGGGCGAAAACGCCGCAAAAAAACAAGCGCCAAAAAGATACATCTCCGGAGATGAGGCCTTTTATTTGCGGCGTTTTTTTTTTTTTTTTTGCGGCTCCGCCCTTCAAAATGGCGCCGCCCGAGTAATGCGTAACGTATATTGTTTATTTATATCGTCGGCTATAGGTATCCTTGCTTTTTTTTTCTTTTACTTTTTTTGCCGTTTCCGTTAACCATTCAATAACGTTATACTTTTTGTTTGTTTGTTTGTTTGTTTGTGCTTGTTTATCTTCTACCATGTTCCTCTTACAAACTACGCGTCGTTTAGGTTGCTTCGCTATATGTATAACCTTAAACGGGATCGTCGATATTTCGTCGATAATCATCACTGCTAGTCTCTTCAATGCGCTAATATCCGGAAAATAAGAGTCGTCTTTGTTACGTTTATCAGTCGATACGAGAGTCTCATCATTATTAGCCGGAATACTTAATATTGAGAATTGTTGCACGAAATATTCGATGGGTCGATGGAATATCGTCGATCCCAGAGTTTGAGATTTCTCGTCTTTCGCGCAGCTTTTTTCTTTTTTTTTTTTCTTTTTTTTTCTTACTTTATTTATGTACGTGTGTGTGCTTTTTTGTTCTTTTTTGATGTTTTCTGGAAAACGAGCGATGAAATAAAAAAATAGAAAAGGAGAATGAAAACACACCGATACGTGCATCGACGACAGTGCAGTATTGTGCAAGTAAATGTTACGAGCCGTTGGCGTTGACTGCTGTTGCTTCTCGTTTTACTACGGGTGCGCGTACGCGGTTGGACTAGTGGCTCCGTTTCGACACGACCAGATTATTATTCTGCCAAAATTTCAACGTTTCAACAACCCTAAAAAGAAAAGGGCAAAAAAGACCACTTTCAGAGCCGCTGCTTTCAAAGTCCATCATGCATGTGTAGGGAAGAAAAAAACGGAACCTAGAAGGGTCGCCGCTCGGCGGCGGCGGCGAGGGCGAGAGCTTGACGTTATACCCAGGAGTCGCCGGCGGCGACGGCGTTGGAGTTTTGCGGGAGCGTGGCGTTGGCCGCGTCCGGGGCGCAGTCCGTGACCCACTGGGAGCCCGGTTGCTGCTGCTGGCCGCTTAAATTGATGGAAGGTGCGGCTCCTCCTCCGACGCCCTGGCCGACCTGCCCGCCCAACCCCAGCTCGTACTGCCGCTTCTTTTTCTTCTCCAAGTTAACTTGCGCGTACAGTGGCTCGCCGGGTTTCGGCTGCTGCTGCTGTTGCTGCTGCTGCTGCTGCTGCTGCTGCTGCCTGCTGCTGCTGCTGCTGCTGCAACACAACCCGACGACGTTAATCGCTTCGCTCGCAATTAATCTCCACTTGTGTTCAACGCGACCTTCTCAATCCTCGCCCCATGCATTTTCCTTTCAAGAACATCCATGGAGCGAATCATTTTTTTCTTTTTTTCCATTTATATTCGGCAGGTACGCAGGGGAGGGGCGGCCAGCCAGGGCAAGCATTTTTTCCGAGACATTTTTGAACCACGTTTTAACCACGCTTCTCGTAATCAAAGAACCATGTCGATTATTTTCGCATTTCACGATATGTTTATTTCAACATCAACTTTCACATTCACAATCACGGTGTAATATGTTATTCGAGTTGTGTTACAGTACGCTATTTCTTCACAACTACTCTGCGTATTTTCACGCATTAAAACTAGCGTCATTACAAGTTATAATTATCAAAACTCTTAACTATCTTACATCGACTGCGGTTAAATCAAATAAGCAGTTGTGCTCGATTAATTGCGCCCGTACTTTCAATGTGCTTTTGTTACATCATTTTACAAATGCTGCTGCAACTAGTGGAACGATTATTTAATGTGCGTGTGTATTTTTTTTTTACACCAGTGGCAAATTTTCATTTTATCCCAAATATTGGATTCAGAAATTTCGTAGACTCCGATTTTCCCCAGCAAGCAAAATTAGAAACCACGAAATTGACAGGAATCGCATGAAAAAAAGTCATAGAAGCTATGCATAGTAATAAATGATTGAGACCTTGAAAAATGTGTATTTAACATTTGTTTCGTCTTCCCCGAAATTGGCAACTTGCATGGAAAAAAAAATCAAACTTGGAAACATATTTTGAAAAGAATAATACTTTTTCCCGAATTTTTCGGAAAACTGACCATTTCGGACTTGCCGCCGTCACTTGAAAAAAAAACGACGAAAAATAGAATACACGTCAACTTTCCAAAATTAACAAGTAAACTACTATTGAATTTACTGAAAATGACGTAACTTTGTTCGACTTTTCAAAACGATGTGTTTCCGTCAACTTTTGAGGAGATATGACAAAAAGAAAAAAACACGTGTCCGATATTTTTCATCAGCAATAAAAAAAAAATTCACGCATGTTTCCCAATTTCACGACTGCCTGTAAATACTTGCAGTTTGTATCATCAATAAGTGTACAATATCGCCTGAAATCGAGATTGTGCAATAATTGACGAGTTGTGTACTACGACAAGTATCAAGTAAGAAAAAGTTTAATCATTGAATGATTTTATCATACACCATTATCATAAGGTTACCCTGGAATAGTCGAAACTTGTTAAACTTAAAATTACACGTAATTGCTTCAAGTGTATCAATTTACAAGTTTCAACTTTAATGGGCGATGATGTGAAAAAGAAGCCACTTGAATAATGTCGATACTTGATCTCATTTTCGTAAAAGTGTATAATAATAATCGTAATAATAGTAATAATAATATGATTGTACAATGACGTGGTTGCGAATGCTCGTAATTATAAGTTTGCGTATGGTGTTTGCGACGATGGTAGGTAGACAATGATTTCCATGAGATGGATTGAAAAGGTTCTTGCCATCTTGCAAGGCTTCGCGACGCCTAAGTGCTTTTACTTACAGGCTGATAAACGCTCGGTCTCCCGATATTGTTCGAATTGGCATTACTCCTCTGGATCGTCCTGTCTTCGTATCTCGTGCTTCCTTGACTCGCCATTGGCCGATTCAACGTGCTATAGTCATAACTGGACAAAACAACACACCCTCAATCTTTATTCATTCTCTTTGAAGAATATATCCTTTCTTTCATCATTTTCTTCTCTATTTCTTTTATCAACTACATTAAATATTATTAATAAAAATTGATGTTGACCTGTTTGCGTTATTAGGAGAATTAGGCCCAGAATTTCTGGCGGCGACTGTTTTCGTTACGAAATCCTGCTCTTTCCAGCCGTGTTTTTTGTAAACGTCTCGCAGTTCTTGGTGTTGCCACATGGTGAATAACACTTGGCCTGCAACAAGAATCATTTTTTTAAGGAAACTTGAGAAATTTGTTTTAGCTGCAAGAAACTAAAATTTAGTAGAGATGTTGATATTTGAACAACTGATGTGCGCGTTGATTTCAAATAATAAATTATTAGAAACTCTTTCGCGATCCTGGTGGATAATTTAACTAAGAATAACGAATTCTACTGTTTATTTGATATTTTCATTTTGAGGTCTATTATATAATTCATCATCAACGTGTACAAAATTTTCGACATTTTTCAAATTTTAACATAATGTTCCGAATGAATAAAACTTTCCAAGTAAAATTACTGAAATTGTTGAAAAAAAATTAAGTGAATTTTCAAAACGTCTGTCTTCTAGGAAATATCAAAACAATTATAATTCACATTGTTCCTAGAGTTGGAAAAATTCATGAAATTATCAAGGAATAACAAAATTTACTAAAATTTTCTAACCTAACGTAAATTTTGAAATAATTAAATTGCACAAAATATCTGAATTTTCAAATTCTTCAAATTTCAAAATATTTGCAATTTTTCTACATTTTCCTTCTTTTTTAATTTTTGTAAATCCATTCAACCCTCCCAAAATCCAACTGAACATGACCCAAATTTTTTCCTCGGCAGAAAATTGGCGTGAACCCCTGTTAACTTGAAACCTTATAAAATCCTTATCAAGATGTGAATTTCCTTATAAAATTTTCCATTTTTCATAAGGCAACTTTATAAAATCCTTATAAAAATTGACATTCCTTATAAAACAACGACCTTATAAAATCCTTACAAGGAAAAATTTTTTTTGTAAGGTTTAAAATTCCATGTACCAATAGATCCAAACGTTTAAAATTAAACGAATTTGAATAGATGATAAAATTTCGAATCGTCGTACAATCATACGGCTTCGCAAAGAAAATG
>JAPYZL010103712.1:0-16933 GCA_030522825.1 Platygaster orseoliae
GAGTGTGCACCTCGGCCATCAAAGTAGGCCCTCGTCGCACAGGCAGAATTTTCAGTACTCGGCAAGCACGGGCGTGATTTTCAGTACGAGGGGAGTACGAGGGGAGAAAATCACGCCCGTGCTTGCCTCGAACTGAGAATTATGCCTGTACGACAAAAGCCTACTTTGCGGCCTTGGTACACAATCTACTATTTCATGGATCCCAGAAAAATAGAAATCTCAGTCTTTTTCATGGCATTCACATATAAAAATGGATCATTACAATATATTTTCTAATCCAAATTTGAATGAAGTATAAGTTTTTATAAATAACTCAGTTATAAATAAATCAGTAAATAACTAGATCAGCTTTAAATCAATTGTAATTTTAGTTATTTAAACTTGAAATTATTCCCAAAGTATATTATTTAAATGTACAGTAGCGATATAAAACTCAGTTCCCCTAAAAAACTTTCAACTTTTTTTTGAAAAAAATGCGCATTGAAAGTTGGGCAGTAAAATGAAGCCAGAATGAGAAAAGTCTGTGGGGTCACGTTACGGGGTGGAAAAGAAAAAGTCGGGAGCATATCGATTGCACTCGCGTAACGATTACATGGCGCAGATTTTGCCCTTCACACTCCAATTGCTGTAAAGTTAGAGGATTATGTCATTACGGAATGCGGGGACGAGAGAGCTTCATCGTTTTGCCTGTTGCATTGGAGCACGAACGTGCAATTATTTGCGATAAAGATTCACGTCAATTACGGTTTTTCTCAGCTCAAGTGAAGGCGAGAAAAAATCCTAGTGAAAAACAAAGATGGGATTTTGAAGTCGTTTTTTTGGGGAAAAAAATTATGTTCATCTGGGTAAAAGAGGAGGGGGTTAGATCTAAGGTCTGAGGGTCTTTTTTATAACTTTGTAGTAAATTGGATAAATAAAATCGATGTTGAAAATCGGTATAGATGAAATTCGAAATAAATAAAAAGGTAAAACAACGAAAATTTCTTATTTGTTTCAGGAATTTTCCCAACTAACAAAAGAATTAACGTCGGCTCGCGAAGGTATACTTGAAAAGGAAGAAGAAATTTCGGAACTCAAGGCTGAACGAAACAATACGAGGGTATATTGAAATATTTTAAAATTGTCCTTGAGAAAAAAATGAATGGTCAGTGATGTGAAAAATGTTATATTTGCAGTTACTGCTCGAGCATTTAGAATGTTTAGTCTCAAGGCATGAGAGATCGCTTCGGATGACCGTAGTGAAACGACAAGCCGCCGCACAATCAGGTGTATCTTCCGAAGTCGAGGTGCTCAAAGCCCTAAAAAGTCTTTTCGAACATCACAAAGCTTTGGATGAAAAGGTACAAAGTCCTGAGAAGTTGATCCTTAAAAAAAAAGAAATTTAGTGAATTTGATGGGATATTTATTGCTGTTTTTGGTGTTTCATTCAAGGTCATTCTGTCATTGTAAAATGATTTTTTGATTAGTTATTGTCTTTATTGTTGTAAAAAGAAAATTTATGTTAACGGTGAGTTTTAGGTTGAATTTTCCTTTTTTTCAGGTTCGCGAGAGGTTACGCGTGGCTCTCGAAAAAAACACGAGTTTAGAAGAAGAATTAGCGCATACCAAAGAGGAGGTATGTTGAAGGGAATTGACGTTTTCAGAAAATTTGTTGTATTTTATGAAAATAAATAAAACATTTCATTTGTATGAGGTATTAAAAAATTTTTGATGAATTTAGGTTCATGAAAAATTATTTTTTTTATTTAAGTAATATTTAATTGATGTTATTGTTTGTAGAACATTTGGAAATTGCAAAATTCATTATAATAGACCGAATCCCATTCTTGAGGCACTTTATTTTGAAACCTTAACGGGACACTCGTTGACTGAGAGCAACCCTCGACGATTCACCGATAACGTCTTATATTTTCAGCTTCAGCAGTACAAAGCAAGTGGCCAGGCCTCAAAAGCCATCGACGATAGACCTAAGGAAAACGGCCAAGCCGAGGATAGTCAGCAGCAGCAACAAAATAAGGTAGTCTTTTTAATCGCTGTCCCCGTTCCTCGCACACCCACGTTCGCAAGTACGACACGGTCCATTGTTTCATGTCTCGCATCGATCACAAATCAATACATATGGGTCATTCCAAGTGAGATGTACAAATAAAATTTTCATTCCAACAACGATAAAATTAATGTTCTGTGAATATTTTTGAATAGATTTTGAACGAAAATTTTAGTTGTACATCTGACTTTACATAATGCTCATTGCGAATTCGCGACTCGTTTGTACCCTCACACACTTGTATGATGTGAAAGTCACTCTCTGTAGCATTTGGGTATATATCGTAACTGCATTTGTCATCCCATTTTTGCATGTCCATATTTAGCATCGTTTTTCGAAAACCCATAACTAGATTCACGTGTTTTTCTCGTCTCTTTTACATTGTTGATGGAACATTAGTAGGTTGAAGTGGTTGAAAAAGTTATAGAGTGGCCACAATGGTGGTATTAACTTGAAATTTTTACACAATTTATGACTTTCGTACTTTTTTATGTTCAAGATTTGTACTTTTTTAAGTTCAAGATTGCAATATCAATTGTGATTTATCAGACTCTTGAATTTTTGTATTCTAACTTGTAACGAAGTGGAGATTTGAAGAAAAATTTTTTAAATTCTTTTAATCGAAATAATCTACAAGTTCGGATTTCCAGTTTTCTTCCCTTTTCGCGTAACGGCGCTTCTGGTTATGAAAAAGTGTGATTGTTTCAATTACGAAAGTTTTTTGCCTTCTTTACTTTTCATAAATGAAACAGGTAATGAATCAGTCACGAAAGTAATGAGAAAAGTGCAACGTAAATCAAAGCATTTTTTTCCACTTAGTAGCCACTCTAGGGGCGTACGCAGAAAAAATATTTGTATTTTTATTTTGTTTTTTTCGGAATTTTTAACATTTAATATTCTCAGAGTATTAATTATTCAAATCTTGAGATTTTTCATGTTGAAAAAGTTTACAACGTTGAAAAATCACACGACAATTTTTTTTCTGAGATTTGAATTTTAGATTTAAAATTTGAATTAGAATTTGAATCAGAATTTAGAATTCAAATTTCAGAATTTAAATCAGAATTCTCAGAATTTTTTTAACTGAATTCAGTGAATTCTTGAATTCGTAATTCTAATTTAAGAATATAAATCAGAATTTTCGGAATTCAGTGAAGTTCACAGTGAATTCTTTCAATTTGTTCTTTCTTTGAGTGAATTCTTGAATTTTTTCATTGAATTTTCGAATTTATAATTTTAATCAGCATTTTCAAATCTAGAATTGAAATTTCAGAATTTTTGAGATAGAATTTTAATTTTAGAATTTGAATAAGAGTTTTTGAATCTAGAATTCAAATTTCAGAATTTGAATAAGAGTTTTTAACTTTGGAATTTCAAATTTCAATATTTGAATCAAAATTTTTTAACTCAGAATTCAAACTTCAGAATTTTAATCAGAATTTCTGAATTTAGGATTTTAGGATTTTAGGAAATTTCAAAATTTGAATCAAAATTCTCAGAATTTTTAAATTCTTCAATTTCTTTCACTAAATTCAGTGAACTCTTGAATTCATCATTCGAATTTAAGAATATGAATCAGAATTTTCAGAATTCAGTGAAGTTTCACAGTGAATACTTTCAATTTGTCCTTTCTTTCAGTGAATTCTTGAATTTTTTCATTGAATTTTCGAATTATTATTTTAAATCAGAATTTTTGAATCTAGAATTGAAATTTCAGAATTTAATTCATAATTTTTGAAATTAGAATTGAAATTTCAGAATTTTAATAAAAATTTTTAAATTCAGAATTTAAATTTCAGAATTTGGATATTTCAGAATATGAATCAGAATTTTTAAACTTAGAATTAAAACTTTAGAATTTGAATCAGAATTCTCAGAATATTTTCACTGAATTCAGTGAATTCTTGAATTCATAATTCGAATTTAAGAATATGAATCAAAATTTTCAGAATTCAGTGAAGTTTCACAGTGAATTCTTTCAGTGAAGTTTTGAATTTTTCCAGTGAATTTTCGAATTTATCATTTAAATCAGAATTTTTGATTCTGGAATTGAAATTTCAGAATTTCAATTTCAGAATTTGAATCAGCATTTTTAATTTTAGAATTTTAAATATCAGAATTTAAATCAAAATTCTCAGTATTTTTGTATTCTTGAATTTTTGAAAATTTCCTTGTTAGGGGCTTTGTCGAATTTGTTTTTCCAAGGTTTCACATTATTTTTGGTAAATCTCTGAAAAAAATTTTCGTGTGATCAACGTTGTAAACTTTATGAACATGATTTTTCATTTTTTTACCGGTAATATACTAAATTGATACTTTAAAATATGAACCTCTTCTTCTAATTTTCAAAATTTACGGTTTACAGCTAAAATTCCAAAACAAAAATTACGAATTTGTGCTAGTTTTATCTATAGAAAAAGTTTGTTTTGGATGTATTTTAGAAAATTTTAATCGATTCGAAAATGGAGAAAAAACTAATCCGTTACATTTCATCAACCCTTTGTAAAGGCGATGTCGTTGAAAACTAGACTTTTAATGATGTTTTAGAAAATTTATCATTAAAGCCAATATGAAACATTTTAATGAAGAGAAATGCGTATAAAGATAATTTTGGTTGCAAAAAAAAGTTTATAATGTCTAAAATGGAGATACCATTAAGTGAAACTCGGAAAATAGGAATTTTTTGATCACAAGATAAAAAACAAAAACGTGACGTGTCACTGTGGAGTATTTTATCACTTTCTAAATCTGAAACAGTTGATTTTCACTGCTTGCCAGTCAATTTCACTGTTTCAAATCGACAAAAGTCGTCCATTTGTCAATCAGTAGATTCAACTGGTTGAATCGATCGATTCTGCTAGATGAATAAGTGGAAATAACTGTTTGACAGTTGTTTAAACTGAGCAAACACTTAAATCAACTGTTTGACAATTGAAATCATCTACTGAAACAGTCATTGAAGTTCACTGATTCAAATAGTAAAATTTCAACTGTTTCAGATTTAGAGAGCATATCTCGAAATCCGGTTGGATTGAGACCGTCGTTTATATAATATTCCACTATTACACATTACGATTTCGCTTGTTAATCGTGAAAAAGTTTTTCATTCTTCGAGTTTCACCGAGTTTCGAACCAATGAACATTTATTTTCTAAATGTACACTGAAAAGTCGGTATTGTCATGAGCACGATACTCTTTGACAATACACTGTATTGTGACGAGAAGAGTATGTTTTGTTACCCGAAGAATACGTATACTTACAGTAGCGAAATATTTCGTTACTGTGACGATCATATCGTGGCAGTAACAGTCTAATATTGTGGATAGCACGATCCAGCTGGATTCTCATGACAAACTTACAATATCGTTCATAGCACGATATTATCGTTATGATGACGATACACATTTTCAGTGTATATCTATTTCATGCATTTTTCATGTCAAAAATTACTGCACAGACATAAATGGTTTGGCTACAGCAACCATTGATTTAGTAAAATATGGACCAACCAAAGTTTTGGTTATGACAACCAAATCTTCTGTTATAGCAACTAATTCTCACATTTCATGACTGATCCTTAAGTTGCAATAACAAATAATTTGGTTATCATACCAAAAGTTTCTCACTATGCGATATTGGCTTCTTTAATAACAATTTTTCTCGAACGTCATAAAAATATCTTTAGAATTTCATCGTTTCATTCGACGAGATTCGATGACAGAGTCTTTGCTAGAGACATTTTCCCCTGAGAAATGTGAATTTGCACGTTGTCACGTCATATAGTTATAAACGTGTAGTATTTGGGTAAACGCGAGGCAACGCGGAGCCGGCGACGCGAGCGAGGCATTCTGAATGTAGTGTTGTGATCGAGCAGAGTCAGGGTGAACAAACAACAGGACAGCAACAGCAGCAAGAGCAACAGGCCCAGCAGCAACATAATCTGATAGGTACGGAGAAGGTCACGGAAGTCGGGAATAGGTTGAGCAATGGGAATCTCGATCCCAGTGACCAGGACTCGTCCCCCAGGGTATTTGATTTGAAGGCCACACTTGACAAGCAGGTATTCCACATAGCCTCGTTTTTTTTATTAATTGCTTATAAACACATTTTCACATCGATCCCAACTTCAATTGTACGAATGAAGATTCAATCAAGCAACAAAAAGCTTTTGATAAAAACTCGGCGAAAAAAAGAGAAAACGCAAAAGATTGCCGGAGCCGGGAAAATGATTTCACGCATCAGGCAACCTGAATTCGCGGCATTCTCAAGGCCTTGACGCCGCCTTGGAAAATATGATTCGACATTGAAGTTCAGGGATCGAGGCAAAAAGTACACGTGTCGCCTGCATGTGTGTGTTTTTGTGTGGAGCTAGTTAGTAACACGAATGCTTTTTTACCCTATTTTTTGTTTTTGTACCAAGTTGGTGATTTTTGTTCGTACGTCCTTTTGTTGAAACGAATTTAGATGGCGATGTTTGTTTTTTCTTTTGAACACATGCTTGGGGAGTGCGCGAATTCGATCGCCGTACTCGGCGTGGAAATGTACATGTTTCGCGAGATAATAGCGAGGTTTTAATCGCGCGCGGCCAGAAGACCCTCTTATTCAAGAAACGCGCGACGCCATGACGGAATATCCGCGATCTAATTATACCCCGCCAGCCGCAGCGGGCGCTAATCCATAACTGGCCAATCTGTGAATCGCTAATCCTTCAATTATTCCATGCATCGGTATTACGTGGCGCGCGATTAATCCATTTAATCAACGATTTGACTTTAATCGCGCGCCGCCGAGTGCGGGATTGGATGGAAAAGGTTTCGTAAGTAAAATGGAAAAGGGAGGTGAAGGTCGGGCAACGTTTTCTCCTGGGATTAATGGGCGATTGGGTTTTTCAATCAAGCGATAAAAGTTTATTTTTTCGGAGAGTTATGGCATTAATGCAACTCCTTTCACTTCATCTCTTGGTCTTATGACATTCGATGATGGGTTATTTAACCCTAGTAAGTCATACTCGAGTTGGTCAAAGATAAAATTCACTTTTTTGCAGTTTTAATTGTGATACTCTCTGATTTTTAAACAGTTATTAATGTGATGTGTAACTAGGGTCGGTTCTAAAACGGTTCTTAGGAGGGGAAATGAACTTGGACCAAAAATGCAAAGATAATATTATCGGAATGTTCAGCTTACAGTATGAGTTATGCGTAAATGTTCAGTTGTTTATAGAAAAACTTTTATGATAATAAAAATACCGCTTTATTTTTGAAATGTTTTGTATTCAAGTAGTATATTTAATGAAGTAATATATTACATTTCGGAGAAAAACTGTATAACAATTGAATTCGCAAAATTTTTCAAAGTTTTCGGTTATGCTGAAATTTACACGAAATTTTCAGTTTTTTTCAAAATTCAAGTTTTGAAAAATTAAAAACTGTATAAGGATTTCCGATGTATCATAATTTTCAAAATTTTTTAAGATGTCAGAAATTCTCAACATTTTCGTTTATAGAGTTTGAAAATTTGATACGAAAAGTTTGAAATTGAAATTTTTTATTATTTTATATTTGAAATTGAACATATCCAAAAAGTTCAAAAATTATTGATTTCGCAAAAATTTTCGGTCATGTTGAAATGTTCACGAAATTTTCAATTTTTTCAAAATTCAAGTTTTTGAAAATTGAAAACTGTGTAAAGATTTCCGATATATCATAATTTTCAAAATTTTTCAAGATGTCGAAAATTCTCAACATTTTCGTTCATAGAGTTTTAAAATTTGATACGAAATTTTTTAAATTGACATTTTTCATATATTTAGATTTGAAATTAAACATCCAAAAAATTCAAAAATTATTGAATTCGCAAAGACTATTCAAAATTTTCGATGATGTTAGAATTTCCCCGAATTTTTCTACTTTTTCAAAATTAAACTTTTGGAAAACTGAAAACTGTATAAGGACTTCCGAAGTATCATAATTTTAAAAATTCGTTAATATGTCTAAATCTTTCAAGATTTTCGTTCTTGAACTTTTAAAATTGATACAAAATTTTTAAAATTGACATTTTAAATGCATTTTTTATTTTAGATTTTAAATTAAACGTATCCAAAAAGTTTCAAAATTAATGAGTTCACGAAAATTTTCAAAATTTTCGGTAATGTTGAAATTATTACAAAATTTTCTATTTTTGAAAAATTAAATTTTTGAAAAATTAAAAACTGTGTGAGGATTTTCTATATATCATAGTTTTCAAAATTTTTCAAGATATCAAAAATTTTTAACATTTTTGTTCCTGCAGTTATAAAATTTGATACGAAATTTTTTAAATGTACATTTTTAATGTATTTTAGATTTGAAATTTAAAATAGAAAAAATTCAAAAATCATTGAATTCGCAAAATTTTTTTTACGTTTTCAGTAATGTTCAAATTTTCATGAAGTTCTCTATTTTTTCAAAATTCAAGTTTATAAAAATTAAAAACTGTATCAGGACTTTCGATATATCATAATTTTCAAAATTCGTTAAGATGTCAAAATCTTTTAACATTTTCGTTCTAGGAGTTTTCAAATTTGACACAAAATTTTTAAAATTGACATTTTTAATGCATTTTTTAATTCAGATTTTACATTGAACATATCCAAAAAGTTCGAAAATTATTGATTTCGAAAAAATTTTCAAAATTTTTGGTAATGTTGAATTTTTACAAAATTGTCTATTTTTTTAAAATTAAATTTATCAAAAATTAAAATCTGTATAAGAATTTTCTAGATATCATAATTTAAAAAATTTGTCAAGATGTCAAAAATTCTTAACGTTTTCGTTCCTGGAGTTTAAAAAATTGATACGAAATGTATAAAATTGACTTTTTTAATGTCTTTCAGATTTTAAATCTAACATTCAAAAAATTCATAAATTATTGAATTCGCAAAATTTTTTTGACATTTTCGGTAATGTTTAAATTTTCATGAAATTTTCTATTTTTTCAAAATTCAAGTTTTTTAAAATTAATAACTATGTAAGGAATTCCGATATATCATAATTTAAAAAAATTTTCAACATTTCCGTTCTTGGAATTTTTAAATTTGATAAAAGTTTTCAAGCATTCGTAAGACAAGGAGCTCTTGGGGAGGGAAATTCCCTTCATTTCCATCCCCTTGGGACCGCCACTGTGCGTGACATTATATGATTATCATATATTCATAAAAAGGTAATGTTATATACATGTATAGTACTATTTAAGTCTTCATGAACATGTTCATGGCCAGGTACTGTACTTGGTGAAATATACGCTTGCTACGGGAAAGTGATATTTTGTTCAAGCAATGAGTTTTAACAAGAGAAAAAAAAATTTATAAAAATAAGTTAACAGTTTGGCGTGTTCAGCAACATGTGCTTATTGCTTCTTGGCAATTTTTGCAGAGCGCGGAATTAAGCACGTGGCAACGAAGAGCAGCCGAATTATCGGGGAGAGTCGGTGATCTCGAAGAGAATTTGGCAAAGGCGCAAAAGGATTTCCTGAAGTCGCAGGAGGTGAACTCCAAGTTGCAGAGGGATTTGCGAGAAAATGTGGCGCAGAAAGAGGACCAGGAGGAGAGAATAGCGACCCTGGAAAAGCGATACCTCAATGCTCAGCGCGAGGCCATAAGCCTTCATGACTTGAACGAGAAACTCGAGCAGGAATTGCGGCACAAAGAGGCGCAGCTCAAGGTAAAAATTTTGATTGTAAATGATGAATTTTGTAATTACTAACCTAACCTAACCTAACCCAAGTATCTTATCCTTCATCTTATCTGACCCAAGTATCTTATCTTGTTATATCATCTCTTATCTTATCTGACTTTAGTATCTAATCTTGTTGTTATATTTTTGAAAAATATTTTGAATTCCGGAATTTCGAGCTACAATTGTTTCTCAGAATTCAACAATCTATTGAAAATGACTAGACGATATATCGATCTTACTAATTCGATATATCGATCGATATATTTTAGCGTAGGTTTTTGTGATAAGTGATAGTCTCAACAAAAACTCAAAGTAATGTAATTTTTTTTTAATATTGATGTTATAAAATTTAAAATATGATTCCGAGTGATAACTTTCATGTGTCTTGTTGGATATTATGTGTGATCGTGGTAAACTGTTTGTCCATTGAAGTTGCAAGAAGAAAAAATATCAGCCATCCAAGAAAAACTGGAACTCGCCGAACAAAAGCTGACGCAATATTCAAAAATGCCCGAGATGGAGGAGCAATTCAAGCAGAGGATGGAGGCACTGACCCAGGTGAGGAGGCCCAATCAGGTACGCAGGGGAATCACCATCATTACTATTTTTTCATATTTTTCTGTCTTTGGTCCTCTGCTCGTTAGCTCGAACTCGATCTCGATGTTTACACATGTTTCATTCCATCACGCATAACAATGCATAGCAGAATTTGTTTTTTCAACAGTGATTCTTTTTTTGCGTCCCTGTTGATTTCACCCTTTCAGATTTTATTTTTATGACTTGCCGCTTTAAGAGGAATTCGTGGGTGATGTACAGTAGCGTAACTGTTAATTGGGCCTGATAATATCAGGAATTTATGGATTAATAGTCTTTTGTCGTTTCATTTTGAATTATGTATTTGGTTGGAAGAAAATGGGAAACAAAAATGAAGGAATATAGAAATTTTGAAGTGTAATTCTAAAAAAAAAATAATATTTTGAAGATAAAGCATGGCCCTAAAAATGGAGGTTACGCCACTGTTGTCAGACAAATGTCATGCAAATCGCACGATTGAAATTATTGGTGTCACACGCAAATAAACAAGACTAAACTTGCAAAATTTTTGTTACAAAGTACGTCATAAGTACATTTATTTAGATAATTTTCAAGTATGTTTCATCAAAATCTTATTAATTTATGCAAAGTTATTACTGAAAACTGAGTAATTTCTTATTGTGTACACATTTTTTGTAAAAAAAATATTTATATAAAATATACGAGTTATTAAAATTATTATAATCATTAAATATTAAGTTAATTATATTAAATTATTTACATTGATAATCAATAATTATTTTTAATCAATTTATTAATTAAATCAATTTATTATCATTGATAGTTGATTCAATTTTAAATTTTGATTTAAATAATAGTGATAAATTATTTGATAGTAAATTAATATTATGATAAATTATTATCTGTTAAATTATTGTAATCATTAAAATTATTCAAATCATAGAATCATTAAAATTATTTAGCCATATATGGGAAAAAAGGTTTTTGAAAATTTTAAAAAAGACATGAAATATTCTAAGAATATTGTGAACTTTCACACAAGGCAAAAAATTTTTCTGATTATATTTTATTTATGAATATTAAAAATCTCTGTGTTTAAAAATAAGCTACAAACTCTGTAAATACAACATCAACTAACACAATATTTTGTTTTCAAAGAAATTGATTGGGACACTTTTCATGCATCATGAAAAAATTTAGTTTAAATTTATGTCAAATTTTAAGTTATCTTTCACCAGAATCTACTTTTTTCATGCAAAGTTATTACTGAAGATTACAAAATTACTTATTGTATACAAATTTTTCGTAAAAATAAATATATAAATATAAAATGTGTTTGAAGTTCCAAACGTTTATGAAGTGAACGAAGATGGAAAAAAATTGAATTTACATTTTCACCATTAATAAAATTAAAAATAATGAGAAACTTTAAATGATTTTTGTTGAATATTAATAACTATGAATTAATTTATTAACATAGGATTATAAAACAATTTTTATCATTTTTTCGTTTATTTTTAAACGTTTGGAACTTTAGAGACATAATAAAGTACGAATTATTTGGCCACACATGGAAAAAAAGGTTTTTGAAAACTCTGAAAATTAAATGAAATATTCTAAGAATATTTGAAACATTCAGACAAGGCCAAAAATTTTCCAAACTATATTTCATTTATGAATATTAAAAATCTGTGTGTTTAAAAATATTACATATAGTATAGAAAATTAAAAAATACTAAAAATTTGACGGGTTGTATAAAATATTCACAGAAAAACAAGTTACGTCGCAATAAATTGTTTATATGGAAGAAGTTAACTGTCAAATTCGAATTCCAGTTCAAATCGTACGAAAAAAATTTCTGGAAAATTTGGACATTGGGAAAAATTAAAAGCATGGAAAACAATTTTGGGAAAAGTGTCCCCCTATAAAGAAGTATATTTATGAATAATCTTTCAAAAATAAAATGAATTTCAAACGGTCTGAGAGATTGTTAAAACAGTGTGTAATTTTTATTCGAATGTTTCTTGAGAATGTTGTCATTTTGTCGAGAAAGCTGGCTCGAAGCATTTGTTAGATCCACTCGAGGTGCTATTTTTAACCATGCCATGTCTCATAAGCAGGCTCAGGAAAGGCATGGCAGCGCCGAAGACAGGATTCAGCGATTAGAGACACAGCTGGATGAGAAGAACGGCGAAGTGATACGGTTGAATCAACGGCTCAAGATGAACGAGGAGCACAACACGCGTCTCGGAGCGACAGTCGACAAATTGCTTTCCGGTGAGTTGAAAAGAAAGTTCGTCGATGCAAGAATTAGAGCAATCACGTGTTTTATATTATTATTATTATTATTATTATTATTATTATTATTATTATTATTATTATTATTATTATTATTATTATTATTATTATTATTATTATTATTATTTATTATTATTATTAGTTTTTATGGCATATTGTTGAAATATTGCAGAATCAAACGAGAGGCTGCAAGTGCATCTGAAGGAAAGGATGCACGCTTTGGAGGAGAAGAACGCACTGACGCAGGATCTTGAAAAGACGCGCAAAATAGCTGAGGATCTTCAAAACGAGAAGGCAGAGATAATGAAGGAGCTGGGCAAGGCGCGACTCGAGATCGATAACGTCAAGAGGCAGATGCTCCAGCAGGAAATAGCGTTTAACATACAACAAACGGACGCGCTGACGCGAAGTTTGTCCCCGAGCGCAGTCGATCCCGGAACGTTTTCCAGGAGCGCAAGCCATAGCAGTTTCGACACGCATTCTCTGCCCAGGAGAACTGCCAAACGAAGCATGTTGGACAACGATATTGCCAAGGTTGGTATTGAAAAATACACTATAAGAAATTTTTTGTTCGATTTTAGGGTAAAACCCGGAAGTTTTAGTAGGTTACGTGTACCACGAGTTTAAGAAAATCGCAAATTTACAGAACTTGGTCTGTGAAGTTGCTGTACTAGCAACCCAAAAATAGGGCCAAACTGCTAATTTCATATATAAAGAAATTTAGGGTACGTTCTGTAAACTCTTCGTGCGTTCGGTAAATTTGAGATGTTTATTTGTAAATGGCATTTGAGAGCATGTACACTAAATTTGAAGTACCTTTTTAGGGTACTGTACCCTAAAAAGGAGATTAAAAAAATCTGTTGTGCATAAATTTTTTGTGCATTGTTGACTTTTTGCATAGATTTATAGTACATACAGATTTTTGTGCAGCGGTCGATCGTGCATAATTTTTTGATCACATTGAGAATTTTTTTTTTGTGCAAAAAAAATTGCGTTTTTCATAAAGTCGTACTTATAATATTCTTATAAAAAAAATTTTCTTATAAAGTCATTTAAGAAAAACCTTACAAGAAAAATTTTTCTTCCGAAAACCACTTACACTTTTAAAAAAAATTTCAAAATCATAAAAAATACAAAATTAATAATATGAAATCTCATCATTTATTAAATATTTAAATATAAAAAACTTCGAAAAATCTTATTAAAAAACCGTATTAAAAGAATATTAACATTGAAAATGAAGAATAAAGGAAACTCTAGAAAAATAGTCATCAACTGAAAATAAAAAATACAAATTACCTGAAAAATTTAGAACGACACTTTTTTGGAAAAACTGTTTGAATAGACAAATTACTTGAAAAATAACTATTTTTATCAATTTAATGCAGAAAAAAATTTTTATGAAAAAATTAATTTTTGAAAATTTCTACAAGAAATAGAATTTTATAAGAGAGATTTTTTTCTTACGAAGTTTTTATAAGGTTTCTATTTTAATAATGTTAAAACAATGCACATAACATTTATGTATAATAAATACCCTCCCCTTCGTTTTAATGATAATTATTATGATCAGAGCAATCGAAAATATGCACGAAAAAATGGCATGATATGCTCGAAAAACATGAAAAATCTGCAAAATATGATTGAGGTACAGTTTTTCTAAAAAAAGTATTCTAAAAAAACTTTTTCTCAATTTCAGTTTTCTAATAGAAGTATTTTTCTTAAATATTTTTTTCTATTTCATTTGTTTTCCTAAAGCTTGGTTTTTCTACTTGATGTATTTTTTTAAGAATATTTTTTTCTATATCATTTTCTTTTCTAAAACGTGTGTATCGGATTATGTAAAAATGTAGATACAATTTTTAAAACAATAATAATGTAATTTGAATATTTTACATTTATATTATATTTAAATTAATTTTTATAATTATATAACATATTTTATGTTATTGTATATCACATTTTATATATTTATATCTTACATTTTTATATTTTACTTTTATATACTATTTTCATTTTAGAAATAGTGTGATACCACTAAAAAAGAAGTTTTTATTAAATGGTTTAAATTAGAAAAAATTATTTCAGAAACAGTGAGATAAAAAAAAGAATTCTTAGAAAATGGTTTGAATTACAAAAAATTATTTTAGAAAAAGTAAGATATTAGAAAAAAAATTTCCTTAATTTTGCCAGTACAAAGCATATTTTTCGAAAATTGAGCCACTACCGCAAAATATGCAATAATAAATGCATAAAATACTTAAGAATATCTTTATCTTTATTAATATTGCAGCATTATCAATTATTTTCAAAACGTCAATGAGAGTATAAAAAATTTGTAATATTAGGAATAATCAGAAACTTGAAATATTTGGGAGATTATAAATAACTGTGAAAATTTAAGAAATTTGTAGATTTTCGGGCAATGATGATAAATTTCGGAAATTCTGTTGAATTACGAAAACTGTAATAAGTATTCATAGAAACTGTAATAACAATAATTGCCAAAAATTCAGTCTAAAAATTCGGGAAAATTTTGAAGAATTTCGCGAATCGTCAATAATTTTAGAAAATTCGAAAAATTACATCAGGGAATGCTGATATAAAAAATTTAAGAACAGCAGAAAATTATCAATAAACCTTACAAAACTGTAGAGTGTTCATTAAATTTTTATAAGTTAAACAAAATGTTTCATCTCGTACAGAGATGATCAATTATTTTGAAATATAAATGAAAGTATAAAAAATTTGTAATGTCAGTAATAATTGGAAACTTGAAATATTTGAAAGATTATGAATAATTGTAGAAATTTTTACGTTTTCGGACAATGACGATAAATTTTGAAAGTTCTGTTAAATAATTAAAACTGTAATATTCATAAAAATTGTGATAACCAATAATTTACAAAAATTCAAATGTAAAAATTCCGAAAAAGTCTTGAGGAATTTGGAAAATCATCAATATTTTTAGAAAATTCGAAAAATTATTATATCAGGGAATGCTGGTATATAAAATTTTATAACTGCGGAAAATTATAAATAAAATTTAAAAAGCTCTAGAGTAATTACATAAATTTTCAGAAAATAAAAAAAACGTATCACGTACGGAGATAATCAATTATTTTCAAAACAGTGATGAGAGTTTGAAAAATGTTTAATATCAGTAATAATAAATAACTCGAAATATTTGAAAGATTATAAATAATTGTAGAAATTCAAGAAATTTTCAGGTTTTCGGAGAAATTTCGAAAATTCTGTTAATTTACGAAAACTATTTATTCATAAAAATTGTGATAACAATAATTTCCGAAAATTCAATCAGAATCTGAAGATTCGGGAAAATTTTGAGGAATTTCAAAAATCGTTAATAATATTAAAAATCCGAAAAATTACTATGATGTTAGGGAATGCTGATAATATACAAAATTTAACAATTGCGGAATATTGTAAATAAACTTTCAAATCGCTATAGAGTATTAATTAAATTATCAGAAAATATAAAAAAATGTTTCATCTCGTACGGAGATAATCAATTATTTCGAAAACATCAATGAGGGTCTAAAAAATTTCTTATATGAGGAATTATCAAAAACTTGAAATATTTGAAAGATTATAAATAATTACAGAAGTTCAAGAAATTTAAATTAAGTAATGTAAAGAAGAAATACAAGCGTTTTTTTTTGGGAGGGAAAGTTCAATGTTGAATTTCTCAGAATAAACTGAGGAATTTCAGTATATCAAATTCGTGAAATTCTTTTCTAAAGAATGAGACTTTGGATCGGAAAAAAATTGAGTTTTATGGAGGAAAGAAACTATGAATATGGGAGAACTTAAGTGATGAATTTAACAATTTTTCAGATTTGAAGGTCATAATTTCGAATCCAACTTATTCTAGAGTAGTTTTTAAAAAAATTCATGTATTTAATATTAAAATGGATAAATTTGAACTATAAGATAGACTTTTTTGCAAAATATAGAGTTGCTTGATAAATAAACACTTTGATTACATAAAAGGTGTTTTTCTACCCAGTACAAAATCAAATTTAATCAAAAATTTGCATAGTTTTCAAAAATTTATAATTTACAAAACTCATTTACAATACAAAGAATTTCTGATAAGTTCTTCAAATTATTATAAATTCCGAAGTCGACTTTTAACGTTCGCAAATTTTTTTTCATTTATCAGAATTTCACAAGTAACTCATTCTAGCCACACACGAGCTATACTACCTTGATCAAAAAGTTCCCGGAATTTATTCAAAAAATGAAAAATACAAGATTATACATGAAAATCGATGTTGTCCCCTTCAAAGTACTCC
>JAPYZL010103722.1:0-13312 GCA_030522825.1 Platygaster orseoliae
TTTATTGATAACTCCCGCTGATTTCCAAGTACTCTAAAAAGAGGATTTCGTTCCTGCGTTCCATAAAAATGAAGTAGCCACTTTTACACATGCATGGGAGAAAATATTGTATGCTACACGAGACAAAATTCGCTCGTGCCCAAACTTTGCACTCGTTGGAATCATCCTTTTTCTCCCTTGTAGCATAAATATCTATTTCGCTCTCAAAAAAATCTTTTGTAAATAATGAAAAACTTGCACACATTTTTTGTATAAATCACAGCTCACGTCAGTAATAAGCGTCAACGAATTGATCAAAAAATTGACAAATCAAGTATGTCAATAATGCGACTGACGTTGATATCTGTGCAATTGGCGAAATTAAAATTTTTGGAACGTCAATTGCATAAAAACTGAATAACACCTCAGCTAAAAATCGATTGCGTCTGGTAGCGAAAATTTAGTTTCATAGAAAACTTGAATGTAAGACTCGAAATTATTTACAGGCCTAGTGAGAACGTTGATTCCGGTTTATGTAATTCAGCACTATCTCAAATCTGCGAATGACTTTTCTTCAGCTATGTACTTTAGTACCGCAGGGACTGCAATGTCCATTTTTTTTTAAACCGCTGCGTGGTCAAAAGCAGACTTTTTCACCTGTTTTCGGATAAAAGTCTATTCTATGTACGAAATGTACTATTACATGCCTCATGACGTCACTTTGCCATCCATGAACTGCAAATCCAACATTCCCGTCTAAAATCTGCCTCGTCCCCGATACGTCCTTGAACGGCGAAATACCTCAGAGCGGTCCAGACTCACTATCTTTACGAAAAAAACTGTAATGTTGATTAATAATTTAAAAAAATTTAATGCTACATGTTTTTTTCTCACTTTCGTGTCATATCATTGAAAAATGCTCACATATATAAAAATGATATCGTACATATTTGTTTTCCGAATTACGCTAATTCAATTTCCATAATAAAACCGATATAACTAAAGGTGGCACAGTTATTCAGGCCAATAAGAATTTATTATGAATGATTCAGTTTTTGTGTTAAAATAAAATAATTATAGCAACCTGTATCAAAAGGCGATTCACTTTTTATGAAGCAACTTTTGATAGATATACTTTCATTTTTTATGCTCCAGGTGTGTGGCAATTTACTGAATATGAATTGATTAATACATCTCGAAAAACTGATCCTCTACTTCCAAAATATTTCGGAAATGGAGAGCGAACATGTCAGTTTGCAACTATTTTTGATAGTTTTATAGTTGACACTGTTGACGGGACTTGATAGTAATGATACATATTTTATAATAAAGTGTAAGTAATTCGGAACATTTTTATACTTTTGAAAAAAAAAGAAAAAAAAAACAAATTATAGAAACATTTTTAATAATTAACAAAAAAATTACATAATCTGCCTATACTGGACCAAATTGTTGATATATTCCTGAAAGATTGTCAGCATTTTTTTAAAATGTAGTTAATCGAATGGAATCAATAAATTCGACAGTATTTATATGTTTATAGCACTTTGAAAAAGTTTCGGTGAGATGCAAAAATTTTGGTTGAGATTAGTTATTGATATAAAATAATGCACTTAACCAGGCACTCCATTTGATACGTCCACATTGTATTTTTACCAGTAAAGCAGAAATAGGCTGTTTCGGCAGAAGAAAAGAAGAATCCTCTTTAAAATAACTTAAAAATAAAAAAAAACATAATCAAAACTATCTTTTATTCACAACTTATTATAATGAGACATTTAGACGTGAATTATTAGCAAGCTGTGAAAAAAATATAGTATTAGGGATTTTGGACATTGTCTCCTTTGTAATGTACCCGCCCTTAAATTTTCGAAATATGTTAGGAAAAGACAAGAACGAATTTCGTTTAAATATTGCAAAACATATATTTCATATCAACTTATTGCAACACTAAGATTGTACAGTATTTTTCCTTTTGATATCAACTTATTTCAACGTCGGGAAAAACCCAATGACTGTACGACGAAGTAGGATAAGCATTACCAAGAAACATATATTTCATATCAACTTATTGCAACACTAAGATTGTACAGTATTTTTCCTTTTGACATCACATTATTTCGACGCTGCGATTATCGACTATTTTTATCACTCGGGAAAAACCCGATGACTGTACAATAGATGGAATTCGTGTGCAGCGTAGTATTGTAGATAACCATTAAGAATATAAAAGGGTGAGACTTCATACAGCAGTTCAGTTTGAGCAAGTCGGCTCACAGCAAGAGTGAGAGTCACCGAGAGTCACACGTACCAGACATCAGAAGATCAGAACATTCGAACCATTGGATTGCCATTGTAGAACCCATATTGTTACTTATTGTTAGTGCCAGAAGTGAATAAACTGTGCTTGTAGAAATATTGCAAATCCCGTCTTGTTATTTACACCTTTGACGAAACTCACAATAATATGCACATACTTTTTTTGAATTTCAAGCAGACTTACAGTCTTGAAATTATTTTACGAAAACTTTTGATTAAATTGATTCAATTACGATTGATCAGTAGCATGAACATGATATAGTAGAAACTCTAAATTCAAACTCATCGCTGCCAACAATGTTATTTATAAAATGTTAAACATAATTTCACTTTTAAAATATACAAAATTGTTAACCGTTACATTGGTAATCAAAAATCTAGTATCTTTACAGACTAAAAATCCGTTTACAATTATTATTTCAACACTAGATACAAGAATTTTTCCCCATTAATTATATTTACAAGAGTGAAAAAAGAATGAACAACTAAATTTTTGTCATCAAAAACAAGTTCTTGGCAATTCCTTCAAAATTATTGAAAAAAATTACTTATGGCTTTGAAATCGTTTTATAAAATTGAATAAACGAGAGGAAAAACGCCTAAAATTTGACATAAGAAAGTTTCCAGTTTACTGATTTCATTTATGTGTCAGACTTAAGTTTTTAACGAAACTTTGCCAATTTGTACTGAAAATTATCATTAAAGATAAATACTTTCGTATTTTTAAACATGCACAATATATCATTATTTAGTAAACTTTTTGCCTTACATTACATGAAATTACAAAATAATTATTTGTTTCAATGATGTTACCTTAATACAAATCACTTTATGCAAATGAAATACAATACTTCTTAAAAATGACGAGTTTCCCAAGTTTGTATGATTTTAAATCGTATCAGTTTATTACGATTTTTATAGTTGAAGAAATACTTATATGCAGATTTTAACACAGGAGTTTTCAAATTTCTCCAGTTATCAGAAATTTCCCCCAGTCTTGAATTTGTAAAAATGTTCAACTTCTGTCATTCATGTAAGTCACTTAGATTGAATTAAACTTTTACTTCAAGTTATATTGAAATATTGTACTCTGAAAAACCGTCGATCGCAACAGGTAATTCGTTCGGTTTTAGTAAATCGATAAAAAGGTAGGAAATTGAAAGCGTGAAAATCGGGCCCAAAAAAAGGACCCCCTTTTTTGGCACGTCAACTCTTGCCTTATTCAACCCCTCGTTCACACGAGTTCTAAAAATCCTTTCCTCTACTTTCTTTCTTTTTTCGTTCTTTTTTCTTTTTTGTGCTCTCGAATCGAATCGCGGAAATCAGAAAAAGCGCACTATTGTGCGACGACGAGAGTAGAATAAAAAAATACTAGAGCGAGAAATCTTGATGGACACGGGATATCGATGATCAAAATAGCGGAAACCGTTTATTTATCATTTTTCTTATTTTTTCAATTCAATAAGAGTACTCCGAATGAAATTTTTTTTTATGTAAAGTGTCTGTGTATAACTTGTTCATAAAGTTCACACATTTTTACGGTGACGTTCTAATAAAACATGTATTACGAAAGATGATAAAAAAATCATTTTCACAAAGTAGTGAGTTGCGTAAAACTGCACAGAACATCAAGATTGCGCTTAACAGAAAATATTTAAACATGTCGAAAATAAAAAATGATTCGCCAAATCAGGATTCTACGATTTTAATGATCCTCCCACACAAATTCTAGAGAAAATCAATTTTTCTTTAACGCTTTCTCTTTTTCTCTTGGGAGAACGAGTCGATTTAATTTTCCGTAGGATGATTTACAGGTTCCTTTCCTGAGGCATTTTTCAACTTTCCACAAACACGAATTCTCGCTCCGCGTCGAAAGCTCAACAATGTGATAAACGCGCCGATGTTTCCTCTCTCAATGACTTTTAGTCACGCTTCTCAAATTTCACCTTTTTCAGTGGGCTAAAATAATTGCGTTTCCGTCTTCCGAGGCATTTTTCCAAATACATTGGGTCATTTTTCACTTTGCTAAATCGACAGCCAAACTGCAGTTTTCAAGGTACTTGATAATGCGTTTCTCTTGTAAAATTTATTAAGAAAAAATTCTTAGGAAAATGATGATTAGATCGATGTTTTCAACAGAATTTTTTTCGAGTATTTCTAAAAAAATTTTATCTGAATAAATTTTTCAATTAAAAGTAAATTTTTCATGTTTAAAAACGGACTTTCATTTATTATCTTAATTTGAAATTGGTTAGCTGTGTGATACTGTAAATCGAAATTTTTTTTGATCTGAAAATTATTCAGAGTGTAAAAATTGTCTTTTTTTTTGTGTTGGAAGCAAATTATGGAATGAGGTATAAAACCATTACATCGAAACCCATACTTGTCTCTGCTATTTGCCCAGCGATTTTGGCAACAACGAATTGCCCTTTCTCGTCCGTATATAATTACTCAAATCAAGCAAAAAAAGGACCAAAAAAAGCCATTAAACTCCTTGCAATTCCTCGCAATTTCTCGCGAAATTGCGACGTAACAAGCATGGCGACAAAAATGATTCTTTTCTTGGTAAGTTTTTTTCTTTTAATTATGAACAAAGTATAATTTTAGCATAAATGTAAATTAGATAAAGAATATAATGTGTTCAGTTGAAAAAAAATGAATATGTAAAATTGCAAAGGGGATATTTTTATCACTTGCGAAAGCGTTTTCTTTCCTATTTTCAAAATGCAATACTCTTGTTATTTGTGGTTTTCATGCAAAATGAAGAAAATGTATATGATGAATTATAAAAAAAGTTTGAAGTATTGAACTTTTTATTTTTCAAGTACTTTACTTTTTTAAACACCAAATAAAAACTACAAATTTACATCCTCGTTTATTCGATCCTTGCTTTGTTGTTTAATTTCGTACATTTTTTTACCTTAGAGTTCATTTGTTACACAGCGTTAGCGTTTTGCATTTGTAACTTTCAAATTTATTATTTTCTGATAGCCAACTTCGTAAGATTCTTAATTTACCTTTTCAATTACAAATTATCAATTTTTTTCAACTTTCAATGTTAAGTGTTAATTGATTGAAATTTGTAAAATTTAAAGTAGTGAGTTTCAATACTTTGTCAATAAGGGTTGTAATCAAATTCATTTAAAAAAAAAGATATACAATTGATGAATATGTATAGTCTATGATATTTGTAATTTACAAAAAGCTATTTGCCATGTATACACTAAAATTTGTAGAGTTGAACGAAAAATTTTTCTATTTTTACAAATATGGCAAACGAAAAGATTCTTATATAAAAAAATACATTAAATTTTTAAGTTATACATGAAAAATCTTCGAGATTTGAGTGTCGACATTTTTATTATTTCGACAAAAATAATTACTAATTCAACCGAATTTCGCGGTAGTTAAAACCCTAACTTTTCACTGTCCACGTCTTTGTATAAACTTTTTTAAAAATATTTAGAAACCGTTCACCATCAGATTTTCTATGACGGTCGATTCAATAACTAAAATCACCAAACTCAATACAAACTTATTATTATCATTATTTTTCAATGTATTCTGCATCTAGAAATCGGCTAACAAAACTTTCCTGCTAAAAATACACTACTAGTCAAAAGTTTAGGTTCACTACTTTTAAAAATTCATACTACTCAATGATGCAAATTCCTTATTTTCAGTAATCTAATATAAATAATTTTTCTCATGAAAATCGTATGCCTTGAGTCGAAAAGTATTTCAAAAAATTAATAGAAAATTAATATCTATTTTATTTTGAAAAAGACCACTGTTTTGTGTGCTAGATTCCTTTTTTCAAAAAATGATATTTTTGAAAAAGTTTTGCATTCATGCAAACCTTTATTTTTTCTAAACTTTGCAGTTTATGTCTATCGAATCTATATGTATATGAAATTCATCAAAATTTATTCCAATTGAGTTTTAAAAAGTATAACTCTTGGATACATAAAAATCGTAAAATATTCATATAAACGGGAAAAAACGTGAAAACATGCTTTCATTGTGATTTCGAAAAATTCGAGTTTTGTAACCTTTATCATCTCATTCAAATAAGTTTCATGAAGTTTCACTTATAGATTAAGTTTACTAAAAGTGTTAAGTTTAGAGACAAATCAATGATTTGTGTGTGTGTAATACTCTTTCAAAAATGTCATCATTTCAGAGAAGTAATGCAAAGCATAAAAGATATGCTATTTTTAGATAAATATAGATAACTATTTTAATCTTCCAAAATTATTTTTGACAGAAATCATATGAATTTCATGAAAAAACACATTCACATTGTATCCCTGGAAGTAGGAAACTTGCATAATGGAAGACTATGAATTTTTAGAAGTAGTGAACCTAAACTTTGAATGTGTAGTGTAAAAACCTGAACATACAGAAAAAAATCATTTACCAACGCAACAATTTTTTCCACATTGTTAAATTTTCACTAATACATTATACTACTAGAAAAACGCGTCTAAGAATTAAACCAGGTATTCCTGGTGACAACAAAATACAAAAACTCGAGACGAAAAAACTCCGCTTCATTTATTTCGAGAGAAATTGAAGAAGCCTCCAGGGGGTGTCATGGGGGTGGCCAGGGGTGGCAGTGGACGTGTGTGGCTATTGATCACTCCCGGAGAACTTTCATGGTCTCCCCTCGAAAATTCCCATGCTCCCGAGTTACGCGAAATTTACCTAACCTAACACAGAGCTCCCCTTTCCTGGAGGGTTTGAGGAAGGGGGGAGAGGTAGGAGGAGGCTGTTATGGGGGTGGGTGGAAGGTGGAAGGTGGAAGGTGCTTTCTGCCCTCCCTGTCGTCCACCCTTTTCCATCCCTCTTTCTATTTTCATCCCTTTCTCTTGCACGTCTCTACATCGCGAACTCCTTTGGAAGCTTGTAACGTGGGGTGAAGGGGAGAGGGTGGTGGAGGGTGGCTGGGGAGGAAAGCTTGTTACAGTTCTGACGGACCCTCCGCGAAAGGGGACGATGCTTTTAGAGCTTGGAATATTCACGAGCTTCGACTCTCGGACAAGCGAAACACATCTTCGAGTGGTGACTTTTTTTGTCTCCGCTGGACCTTTTTTCTCCGTTTGTATTGTTTATTGAAGGATTTTACTCGATTAGACAAGATTTTTCAAATGGTTTTAACATTTTTGAATTCAAGACGGTTTTGAATCATTTTTTAAAGGCTTGTCCAAAGTGGTATCCACGTGTGAAATTTGGGAATGTGTTTAAATGTAACAATTACTAAGGAGTGAGAGGCAGGAGTTGTTTTTCTGGTTACTGAACGTATATTGTTAGAATTTGTGTACATTCCGTTTGAGTTCTAGTTCGAGTGGTATCAAAAATATTTTAATTTCATGTTGACACGTAAATGATAACATAGTTTTACTAATGCTGTTATTATTTATTTGGTGATTGGATAATATTCAACCGGTGTTGTAGATTTTTCAATTGTTTTTTTTTTTATTTGTTTTCATTGAAATGACTGTGTTATAATTAGCTTTAGTTGTAGTTAAATTAAAGTTTCATCTTATGAATATCTGCATTTATTTTTGTTTTATGAATTTGCAATTAAAACCCTACGGTCCATTTTACAAAAGATGCCTGGTTTTAGGTTTTGAAAATTTGGACAGTTTTTAAGTAAAAACACAAATTTTTCTCATATTTTACCTTTTTCATATTTTAATGTGCTTAAAAAAAATTGTCAGATATCAATTTCGGTAGGTTCACTCAATTTTCAGTCTCAGAGTGATTATTCTTGAATTACGAATTTTTATATTTATTTCTAGAATCCTGAAAACTTCTGAATTCATAATTCTGAAGTATCGGGGACGTAATAATTATATTTTTAATTACAGACGGATCCGGGGAGGGAGGGTAAAGGGTCCACCCCCCTCCCCTGAAATGTTAAAAACTATTATTAATACTATTAATACAATGTCGTAGTAACGGGCGGAAGGGGGTTTGGGGACGAAACCCACTTTACGAAAATTTGAGTGTCCTCAAATCTCTACAAAAAAAATCGTTAATTTTCCTTCTCAGACAAATCTAAAGAGGGAATGTAGTGTTCTTTCTTGTGACAAATCAGTAAAATAATAAAGTTCATCTCTGAAAAAGCAACAATCCCACGGAAATTATTTACTGCATGCACTCCTGGGTTTTTTTACTCGAGGCCTGGAATTTTCCAGTCACACATGAGTACTAATAAAATCTTGAAAAGCTAGATCTACTAATTTTTGGTGGGATCTCACCGATCACGAACATAAAAATCAGTTTACTAAAAATCAGTGGGATGTCAGTGATTGAATATATAATATTACAGCCTCTGTTTCAATCAGTGAAATACAGTCTGTGTCTCTTAAAACAATTTACAGAGAAAGTGCGTAAGCAGTCCTTATGCGCTAACGGAAACTGACCTGGAACATGTTCCAGGTGATCCTTATCGAAAAAGGTTTCCATTAGCGCTTAAGGACTGCTTATGCACATTCTCCGTAAATCGTTTCAAGAGACACACACTGTATTATCGTTAAAATCAGTGACCATTTAATTTAAGGGTAATTGTTAATAGGACCAGTAAAAGTCATTGCATTGAAACAGCAATTCCGAAATCTTTTCATTTTTTTTTCGCTACTTTTCAATTTCATTTTTCATTTTCCGGCCAAAGTCAAAATATCATTTGTTTTTTCACTGAAAAATAATCAGTTTTTGATTACACTGGATCAAAAGATAATTTGTTTTAAAAATGACAATCCAACTGTAGGCTTTTGCTGAAAATCCAAAATTAAGCACTGGAAAAGTACTGATTTCAGAATTCAATAAGTGAATCCATGGTGATATTACTGATCCAATCAGCGGAATCGTTTATCTACTGATTAAGCTAGTGAAATCCAATCTGTACCCTGTTTTTTTAGCGTTAAGTACCGAAAAGTATGTGAATTTTTGATGCATAGAACGAATCAGTGAAATTATTACTGATTTATGTTAAAAAGTATTATTCTTGAAATTCTGGATTTGAACTTCGATCTAAGAATCAACTTGCAAAAACTAAAAAGTATCATTTTCGATATAGTTTTTATGTATGTAATTGAATTTATGTTCCCTAACGGTCAAAAGTTTGGGTTTACTATGTTTGTTTAATTTCATTTTTTTCTATTATGCAAGTTTCCTACTTCCAGGGCCACAATACAAATGTATTTTTCATGAAATTCATATGACTTTTGTCGAAAATAATTTTGGAAAAATTAAAAATAAACATCTATATTAATTTATAAATGGCAAGTGTTTTGTGCGTTGGATTCCTTCTACCAAAAAACGACGTTTTCGAACAAAATTCACTTGAATTCATCATAGTTTCGTCTCTATGCTTTGCAGTTTTAGTGAACTTAATGTATACGTGAAATTTAACTATAGATATTTGAGTCTGATAATGTAGCGTACAATTTTCGAATTTTTCGAAGTCACAAAAAATTCATGTTTCGATGTCTTTTCTCTTTTTTATGCATATACTATGATTTTCATCTATATATTCAATAAATAATCAAACCTATAAATATCCGATTCAGATAAATTTCATTAAATTGCATAGTTGATTTCAGGTGCAAGGTTCAAAAATAAAATAACGGCTCGCATGAATGTGACACTTTTTAAAAAATATGATTTTTTGAAACAAGGAATGAATCGCGTAAAATATCTGCCATTTCGAAATTAATATAGATGTGTGAATTTTCCTAAATTCTTTTCGACTCAGGATATACAAGTTTTATTAAAAAATTCACTTAAACTAGATCACTGGAAGTAAAAAACTTGCATCATAGAAGAATTTGAATTTTTAGAAGTAGTTAACCTTAAATTTTGACTGGTAGTGTATATTTCTCTCATTTTGCAAAAATTGGGAGAGGGCGCGTGCGCGAGAAGGTGATCGTGCGTGTAAGAGGTTTGAGGTTGGTGGTTAGGGTGGCTGGTGCGGGAGGATTGAAGGGGGGGGGCTGACAGCGTGCCGGGCGTAAATTCTCTTCTTCCCTTCGGTGGACTTTAGAGTCCACCCTCGCTTGCCCGGCGACAGCACTTCTTCGCGGGGGGTTGGGGTGGGGAAAATAGTCCAGTGACTCTCAGGCGACGGAAAAAATCTCATTAGACTGAACAATATTTTGCTTAGTACGAGACTTGATCCAGAATTCTTTGAACTTTATCGCAACACGTGAGAAGAAAAAGATTTCCAAAAAAATCGGTCTCTGAAACCTATGGTTTTTATTTGAAAAGTGTTGCATGTCACGAAAATCAACACACACAAAAATTATATTGTATTTTGTATGTAATATATTACACGTAAGGACAAAAAAAGTATATTACGAAATTTTTTTAAATGATGATGAAAATTTTTTGAACTTTAGATATATCTTATTTCATAGAATTTACTTTAGTTTATATCAACGATTTCAAAAACAACTCAAATGTGAAATCAATAAACAATTCAAAGATTTTGTGATTTTACATAAGAAACGTGGTTTTCGTAGATCGGAGTAAGTCTTTTTTTCTGGATACCTATGCCATTTTCCATGTATGGAAAGTTTCTTTTCTCCCCCGAAGCTCAAGGTGTCCGAAATTCAAGTTGGTATTGACGTATTTTGAATGCGAAATAGCCCAAGCGGAGTGTCTTTCTCCGTCTTTACTATACTGGATTTTCTATCCTTGCAGCTTCTCTCCCTTTTCACCCCTCGATTCCTCCAACCCTTCAGCTTCACCCTTAGCCCCTTTTGCAGAGTACTACATACATCTACATACGCCACTTGTGAAGTCTCAGTATTCTCTTTTTGCTTGCTTGCCTCTTTATTTGATTGATCTTGCCGACCATAGTTTCTTACTTTTCAAATTATCCAAGTCAAAACTTTTAAATTATTCTAGTTAAAGATATTGAAAATATATATTAGCATTTTCTTTCAATATAAGACAATTTTGATGCCATCCAATATGAAGAATTCGTATTTGTATACGATCGTTAGAATAGGTCTTTAATTTCCATGATAAACAATTTTTTTTTTGTTTTTCCGCTTCTGAAAGTTCATAAATCAAAGATTGTAACGATTCATTATTTGTTTTGTTTTTAAAACTCATGAGTTCAACATCAGATATTAAGTATGAAAAATTTCCAGCCTTTTGCTGCGTTTATGAAAAATTCGAAATGTTTATATGAACCTTAGATGTAAAACTTTCCAGAAAATTTTTTTACAGGTCTTGGATCTTTGCTTTCATAGAGACATTATTATACCATGCGAGTTAGTTACGAAATGAATTGTTTACACTTTGTTGCAAAAGACTTTATGCACCTAATTTATCGTATGTTATAAAAATACAACTGTAATAATGTTTGATAAAAAATATCAAATAATAAAAGTAAGACGGAATTATGAGTCAAATAATGAAAATAGCATATGTAAAAAAAGACGATATAAAAAATCTGCCATGCTAAACATCATTTTATACTAATAATTATGCCTAGAAAGCTAGTTTCAAAAGTTCAACAGTGTATATGCAAAAAGTATGAAATGTAAAAAAAAATATATCAGCACTCAGTTGTAACGAAAAACGTTTGTAGTAATTTTTTTATCGAAGTATTGTAGTATGATTGATAGTGAATTGAAAATTCATTTAAGCCTTCTAGAATCAAGATATTCTTCACCGTTGAACAAACTAGAGAATTTATAGGTAAGTACATATATATGTAGTTCCCCAATGTATGAAAAATTCATAAAGGAGAAACGGCAAATCTAGAAAACCACGTGTTTACGAAAAAATAAAGAGAAAGAGAGAAGTGAAGACGAAACTGAGAAACTATTATCATAATTACAAAATCTGCCCGGAGTTTTTTTTTTCTTTTTTTCTTCATAATCACACGACCTCATCCCAAATTTAATATATTTTCTCCAGCTTAGGAACTTTGTCGGATCGAAAAATAGCGTAAAAATGTATTCATGAAATTTCAAACCACACGCAGCAATTAACACAAATTCTCAAATTTCGATCTAGAAACAATCTTTTGGCGGTTTCAATCATTTTTCGGTCAAGGAGATACACGAAATAATATGTAAATCCGATTAGATCGAGTGGCTGTAGAACGAGGGAAGGAATATGATGAAAAGGGAGTGATGATTTTCGATGACAAGTTTTCGTGGCATCGGTGTAAAAGTGTTTTATGTAAAAAGAATTTTTGGACGTTGACTGACTGACAGGAAGCTGACGTTACCGATGATTTTCAATGGCTGAAATTAAAGAATCCCGAGAAACGCCCGGGCCATGTGAAAAAAAATCCGAAATCGAGCCGACACGAGCACGAATATTTTATAATTGCGCCGAGAAAAAAAAATGAAAAAAATGTGTGCACAAAAAAGTCTAATTTACTGATCGTGTTTTCTAAGATTTTATGGTTATTTTTTTTTATTCCACTTGTCCTGAAAAGAAACTTTAAATGATACTGTGAATTTTTTCGAACCGATACGGAGAACCATCGATTCTTTTCTAGGATTGAAACATTTATTTCCGCATTTTGTAATACTTTATTATCATATTGAACTAAAGAGCGTTTAAAGATGCAAATAAGGTTTTTTCATAAAACTAAATTCATACGAATTCCTCGCATTGATGAATAAATATTGTAATGTTTGATAGAGTTAAACTCTGTGTTCTAGAGAAGTCCTTAAAGTAGAGTAAAAATTCATAAAAACACTTTTTTCCCATGCATCCACAAAAAAGGCCACTTTTTTTGCATGGAATGCGGGAACAAAATCTGCTTTTTGGGGTATACACGAATAAATCATTCTTCCCTAGGGAAATATTAATAAATCACTGATACGAGGTAAGAAAAGAAAAAAACACAGATATGAAAGAAGAATAATTGTCACGGAGGGTTTTGACGTATTTACCACCGCAAACATAATGTGTTCTTAGAAACATGCGCGCAGCCAACTTCACACGACCCGTGTTCGTAACTTTCAATCTTCGTTCC
>JAPYZL010103725.1:0-10172 GCA_030522825.1 Platygaster orseoliae
AAATTGGCGATAGCTCACGAGTGCGAACTGTATTTTTCATCACAATAGCCTCAAAGTCACGTCCAAATGTCAGTTTTGAGGTTAGAGTGATGAAAATATCTTCATTTATTGAATATTTCAATATAAAATATTTCACAACATCTTAATAAAAAAAACCGTATCAAAAGGATTCATGATTTTTATAATTATTATTTATAATAAGAAACTTATAAAAACCAGTTACACTTTTTTAGAAAATTTCAAAATCATATGAAAAATGAATCATATGAAATATCATTACTTACTCAATATTTCAATATAAAATATTTCACAAAATTTTATATAAAAAACCGTATTAAAAGAATATAAACACAAAAAACTAAGAATAAAGGAAACTCTGAAAATATGGTCATCAACTACAGTTAAAAAATATAAATAACCGGAAAAGTTTAGAAAGGTTTTTTTTTTTTGAAAAAACTACTAAAAAAAAAATTTCTTTTAAAACAACTTTTCGTATAAATTTCATACGGAACAAAATTTTCAAACAAAAATTATTTTCCAAAAAATTCTACAGGAAAAAGAATTTTATAATAAAACTTTTTCTCCTAAGGTTCTTATGAGGTTACTAGTTGAAAAAAGTTTTTCTTATAAGAGTTTTATACGGTAAATCTTATATAAATTTGTAGAATGTTTTTATCAAAATCAAAATTACTAGAGGTACAGAATATTGGTATTATTTAAAAGTATTTTTAATAACTTGTTTTATAATTATGAATAATTTATCATGATATAATTATTATAAGTAATTGCATTCTTAAAAAGCATTCGTCAATTTAAAGTTGAATTTTACAAGTTGATATAATTCTAAACGAAGATATTGTTTTTTTTATTAATGTAAACAATCATAATAATCATAATGGACTGCTGCATAAAAATCTGTATGCATAATAAATATATTCACAATGTTAACAATGCACAATAAATTTATGCATAATAGATACCCTCCCGAAAGAATCAACATTTTACTATTAAATATTCCATCTTTAAAAGGAATGAATTAATTATTGCAATCGAAATTTGATATTATTTGAATGACATACTAGAATAGTTTGTGGACAGAAAATTTTTAAAATGTTAATAAATTTTTCTGACAAATACGAAATTCAGCAGCATATTTACTGTAAATAAACGTTTCTCTCATTATGATCATCGCCAATTTGAAAGTCCAAATGGAATTTTTAACGAAGTTATAAACTTTTTATATATTTATCGAAAATTTTATTGAATAATTTTATGTATTAAAATTTTTTTATTTATTTATTATATTTCATTATATTTGTGAAAAAGTCTGTGAATCATCAAAGCCTCAACATTCAACGTAAAGCCTATAAAGGTTGAATAATTGAATCTTCTTATAAAAATAGTGAATCCTTTTCTATTTGTAGTTTTGTTTAAAATTTTGATATAGAAGTTCGAATTGCAATTTCCGAATAAAGTTTCCAATTAGTGTTCCCAGATGTAGTTTCATTTGGAATCACAATTTGAAAAATTGGCCATGAACAATAGTTCAATTAAAATAATATAATAAAGATACTTTTTGATGCAACGAGTAAAAAAACACATTTAAACACAATGACTCATTTCCTAGAAATCATGAGGAAATTTTACATTTAGTGGAAAACTTCGCAAATTAGTCGATTATTTTTCAGCAACTACAAGAAAAAACATGTAAAAATTCACAACCATGTGTTATGTTTCATCTTGTTAAGTGAATTGACGTAATGTTATTCGTTTAACGTGACGGAGGAAAAAAATAGTTTCACACTGAAGAATAGAATATATTCATGAAAAAAAGCTGATTACGTGTTCGTTTTGGAATAAAGTATTTAAAATTATTTATTTTATTGTTTTGACAGTAATTTATTCTGTCTTCGTTATAAAATAATTTTATTCAGTATTATTGTACTTTTCGAACCTTTTATTTCAATAAAAATCTACACTCAAATGCAGTATAAAAAATTTTTTTAATGAGAAAAACATCGTAATTTTTATTCTTCAAACTATATTCTAATAATATTTCATCATCACGATTATTTAGGCTGTCGAAAATTTAAAATGTGTAAAATAAAAACATTTATCATAATTACAATAAAGATGTTTTTCCCTCAACAAAAAATTTTAAAAATTGAAGTTGAAACTAGTAAAAAATATATAATAAATATATACGTATGAATAAATTTATTTCTTGAAAATACTCTAAAAACCTAAAAAAATGTCCGCTTGGCAACTCCCAACAGCTAAAATTTTTCACATTCCGACGTCACAATTTATGTTCGTTTCCTTTAAATTGAAATGAGCTGAGGATGATGTGTCATTAAATCAATTCAGAGCTGCTTGATACAGTTCGCGTGAGTCACCGACATTCATGCATTTCCATATGATGTCACGTCGACGGGATGTGCATGAGTTCGAATTGGTAAAAACCTTCCGCGACGTGCTTCGAATTGACAATTTATTGTATTTTTTAAATCTGTCATCTTATATATTCAAAAATTTCAGAAGATTTTCAACAGAAAAAAATGATAGAAATTTCATTAATTATTTTATAAATTAATTGATTTTAGAATTTCTCAATCACTGCATTAAAAAAAAAATTTTTTGCATAATGTACGTCGGAAAGCGTTCATAAATATATATTTGCATTAATTATGATTTTTTAATTAAAAAATATAAATAAGTTCACATAAATTTCCATACAAACCTTGTACATAAACACATTTGTCTGCAATCAGAAATTCCCTTAGCCCAAGAATAAAATCCTACCTCACAATCGAAGACAATGATACAAACCTTTCTATAATTACTCTATTTTCAATCACCTCGATCCAGTTTCCCAACTCTCTGGAACCACCCACGACCCGATCAATTATTACTGCCATTAAATGATCATTTCATGTTGTAAACGAACGACATTAAACTTTGCGAATCGATCAACAAATCACACGTATTTATAAAACAATACAAACTTCATCCAACAATACAGACATAAATCCTAGAGATTGAAAAATCCAAAAGCTATGGAATAATGAACGGGTTCATTGCAATGTCGGCATTGTCATATCAAAGGGTGCAGTAGAAAGCAGCAAAATAAATAAAAAACACAGCTCACGCAATAGCATAATGTTTATTGCCAATTCCATGATAATAATGCACTATAAATGCTTAAAATTAGACGTACTGTAGGTGTACTGTATATATTATTGTTGTTTTATAATCTATACAAACATATGTCTATGTAGCATACATAAATAATATCCGTATACACAACCAAGCGTAACTTATTATGCGACAATCATAAAAATAAAAAACAATGAGCCAGCGAAAAATTGGCTTGTCACTTTGACGGTGATGCAAATACTTTTCTGTAATTTTCGTTAGCAGCCTCGAAGACTCCCCACGTACATTATTTTTTAACGTAATCGTGTAACGATATTTTCGTGTTGGATTGGCAAAAAAGTAAAAATGCAAACAGGATATCTTCAAGTTCAATATAATAGCTTAATTTTGAAGACGGCATTCCGAGACCTGTTTTCCTAGTTTGCGTACAGTCAGTTTGAAAAATTCGCTGAGAATTTTGATCGACGAGAATAAAGTTTATGGGTGCTTAATATTGGATTTTATGATTATCAGTTTCTGAATATAATTTATTGGATAAAAAATATACAACTGCTAATTATTTAAATAATTTGTTGTTTCGGTTAAAGTTTATTTGAACAACTTGAAAATTTTATTTGATTAAATTTCCAGCATAAATTCAGATTTTGAGAAGTTTGCAAATAAATTAAAAAATGTAAATAGTTTGCAAAAGAAAAAAAAATATGGAAAACTTATTTACTACTTAGAAAATTAAATTTAACAAATTGTAGAAAATAATGTAAAAACAGTATGATTCAAAAAAATTTTTCTTTGCAAAATGACAGTTGTAATTTATGTTTTATAATTTAGTTGCCATTCCTAGACGAAATAGTTTTCGCACGTGAAACCACTTGACAAAATGTTTGCGTCAAAACGAGTAAAAGAGTATGATTAGAATTTCTAGAGGATCTTGTGTCAATATGTGATATGATCCACGAACTAATACTATTAGCACAGCTGAAAATTAATCATGAACACGAGTATAAACTTACGTTGGATTAATAAGTACGGGTTGATGGCGTAATTGTAGTGTATGTTTAATTATTATCACTTTCAGAGGCGGATCTATTATAATTAGGAGGGTTTTTTTTTTCATACTAATTAATTATATTAACAATGTCTAATATAAAAAACAAAGTTTGTGCGTTATTTGTTAGTATAGAATTATTTATTGCGATTTTATAAGAGGTTGAAAAACTTAAGTTATTTTGGAAGATTCTTGATTTATTTTGAATATCTATATAATTATGATAAATGTAAACAACGAAAATTTTTATTTAAACAATAAAATGGAAAGTTAAATTTTCTTTTTCTAATTGGTTGATAAACATGAAAAACATGCCTGAAATTTCGGGAAATTCCAATAACAATATAAGCCAGATTTAAATTAAAAATTAATAAAAAAATTTCATTTTTTTGTTTATTCTTTTTCTAACTAATTTATTTTATTCAGGGTTTTTTTTGTTTATCAACTGTTGCCTAATGAAATACACATTTCAAAATTATTTTTCACTTTTATTTTCCTCAAGATCCACCACTGATTTTTGCTGCCAAATTTTACTTATAAACTTGTTTGAACAGTCGTTTTCGACAACAATTATAATAATTTTATAACTATTGTCGATTTTATAATATAAAATAATTTAGTATAACAATAATTTTTGAGAATGTTTGTGAACGGATTTGAGATGCAAGTGTGAAAAGTCTCAATTACAGGTTTCGAACACTGCTACTCACCTTGGTACGATGGATCAAGTTTTTTTTTTTTTTTTTTCAATGAAATGAGAAATGTTCAAACGTGCAAACGTGTGTATGTATAACTTATAAATAAACAATTCAGCAAGATGAGTAGCTTTTTTGAAGGAAACTTATCTAAACAATGCTAAGCTTAAGTATATATTAAAATTGGTTAGGAGTAGATAAAAAAATATCTTTAGACACTAAATATAATTTTTTCAGGTTTGACTCGCATTTTTCACGTAATACTTTGGAAAACTTAAACTATTTATTATATATTTTTATGTTTTTCAGTCTAATGGCATTTTCGTGGGCATTATTTAAAGTCACTGTTACGTCACACTGGAAACAGTTATTAATCAATAGTGAAAATCTAAAGTATACTGTGAAATCACGTGATGTTATAGCACATGATAAAAGGTATGTTAAAATAAAAATTCTGTATGGCAAAACGAACAATATTTGACATAAAATAAGGTTACAAATATTTTTTTTACATCAAAAAATTATTTTATTTTAGCGAACGCTTTTTTACAATTTTATAAAATTGATCAAGAGCACAAATTTTTCAACCAGTTGCTAAGTTTAACATTTTTGTGAATGATTTACTTAATTTGTTCAAAACAAAAATTGTAACATTTAATTGAAGAACTTTTATACAGATTTTGTGAGTTGTTTTAACTAGTAGTAAAAAAAAAACCGTTTTTTACTAATTCTTAATTACTAGAGAAAATCATTAAAAAAAAAAAAAAACAGTGAAACTTTATTGAAGTAAGTAGAAATGAACGCTATTATATTTTATTATGAGTAAATCAAACTTGTAGTCATTATAAATTCCAACATTTAAAAACATTCATCTTTTTGATTTTACAAAAAAATAGGACAAAATTTGACGAAAAAATTTAATCAATCATATAATACAATGATTTATTTATTTAATCCAATAGTTAAATGAATAAATAATTATATATTCGATTTCTAATTCAATTTAATAAATCATTATTAATTATAACGATTCATTTATTCAAATAAATAACGAAATAATTTATTTAAAATTAATTTAAAAAAATGTACGAGAAAATAGCATAAAAATGATTTTACGAAATGTGCATCAATTCACTTTTTTTTTTAACTATCACAGATTATTGCAAGCTAATTTTCTGGTAGATAATAATATCTTATCTATAATAAATAAATTTACGTTTGATATTATTATCTTGCCTAACTCACTTTTTATTGGATGAAATAAAATGAGTAAAATTTTAATTAGCTCCATTCAACTGAAGGTTTTTGACATCAGTAATGCGTGATTACGTTTCGTCTATAAAACAATTTTTTTTTTCAAACCTTACGAAGAAAATAATATATAAATTAATGAAAATTGTATTTTATGATATATAATTTAAAGGAATGAAAAGAGGCAATATTTTTAATGAGAAAATATTTATAAGTAAATAAATAGCGTCATCATTATCACTGTGTAAATAAATTCATAGTTGCCTAAAATTTTTTGTATGTGTTTACAAGTTTAAATAGAAAATTTGTAATCTATTGAAATGATAGTTTTAAAGTAAAAAAAAATGGTAGATCCAAAGAAACAATTTTTTTATCTAATTTAGGGAATCACTTAGATAATCACTAAATGATTTGTTTTTTTGTAAAAAAATATTAAATTATATAAATAATAAATAATAAATTTTTTAAATAATATATTCATAAATTTTTTTAATTATATATTTGTAAATTTATGAATTATGTTTAAAAAAAAATTAATTAATTTCTACAATAAATGATTAAAAATTATAAAAATTTTGAAACAATTTTTCTCACTATTTTTTAGCTACTTTTCTGCTGTATGAATTTTCCTACTTTCATACAGTTGTATCAAGTAACGCAGAATATCAGGAAATCAAAATGGAATGTGTAAAATTCTGAAACACTAAAAATGCCTTACTTGTAAATCGCGAAAATTTTACAAGTCACGTATGTCAGGCCCAAACCAATTGATCGGGACCCATTTTTCCCAATCTGTTTTTCTTTAAGAAATTTTTTCCCAATTCCCTTTTTTTCCCAAAATTTTTCTTTTCTAATTTTTTTTCCCACAATTAATTTTTTTCGAACATTTTTTTCCCAAAAAATTGTTTATCAAAATTTTTTAGAAATTTTTAACTTTGTGCATAAGTATATTTTGAGCTACGTGACATAAAATTGTTTGTGAGTTTATTTAGATTATGTAGAAAAAACAATTTTTGCATAAAACTGTTTGGAAAAAAATGTTTGGGAGGTAAAAGGTTTGAGAAAAAAATTTTTGTGAAGAAGAAAATTTGGGAAGAGAGGACTTAAGGAAAAAATTTCTTTGGGAAAAGTGGGCCCCCACCCAATTCAGCACCTAATACCACGCCACTGGATCTTAAAAAAAGTATCACGAAAAATGATGAAATTGTGGGAAAAGAGAAAAATCAGGCGAAACGGCGACAACACAACCGTAAAACAACGAGTACGCGTGTGGTACAGAGGGGCAGAAAGCGTCATGCGGTGCAGCCAAGCGTGTGTTGCCGTTTACCTGCGAAAGGCACGTCCCCGAAGAACTCTTCGACGTTGTCTGTTGACATGCTCTTATCCGACAAGGAGACGCTTGATAATGAACCGCTGGATGCATCCAGAGATTCGCCGGGCGGAAACTGTACTAGATCCTCGTCTGTTTCCGTCTCCATGTCGCGCGAGCGCCGTTTGTAGACCTTTGAAAAACAAACACGCACCATGTCTTTGAAACACTTAATAGGCCGAATCTTATTCGTGAAATGATAAAAATAACTCAACAAATTTGTATGTTCATTTTGTAAATACGAAATTCAGCAGCATATTTACTGTGAATAAACATTTCTCTCAGTGCACGCTGATGACGTGGATTTTAAGGATGACACCTATCCTTAAAAACGTTCCAACCATCTCTATCTGAAATTTCCTCGCTGGAAAACGCCCTCGGAAACAACCTCGATCGCATGCAAAAGTCTGCGAATACGGAGCATTTTTTCTACCCTTTTTCCCTCCGAAGTCCTCGTCTTTCCTTTGCGGCTCCTTCATCGGTGCAAGATAGAGAAATTAACGAGTGCGCGCCGCGGCAAAGCGGCCTTTCATGCGTTAATCTTCGCCAAACGTGAACATCTTTCTTGCAAACGGCAAACGCCGAGATTCAATGACACACGCTGGCGTGGAGAGCTCATAAAGTTTGTGGATTTGAGGGTAGTTGTCGTTTCCGGTGTACCGGTACAGGGCTGCAGGAGGAAAAAGGGGAGGATGGGTGTGTTATGGATATTTGCCATATGCGGAGTGGATGATGCTCGCAGATGCCGTTCACAGTGGAACGATCACAGGGCGAAGCGACAAGTACGACGTGGTGCTCCTTGCGGATCGCGTGAGCGATCAAACACGGGTGTCTATATTAAACGCGCAACGAGGAGACTTGAATCGCGGTGACGCTTCAACGAACGAATGACTGGGAGACTTACTGCTCATTGCAGGTGAAAGCCTGCCGCTCGTCTTTGGCCAACTCGAATTACGGGCTTCCAGGATTTGGTGGTTTCGAGATGAGGATTATTTCGCGCATGTATTTGAGATTGCTCATGAGTTGGGGATGAGTTGGGGTGTCCAACATCGTAGGTTATAAACACAGCCCATTAGAATGAAAATTTTCGTAAAATTACGGGATGATTTTATGGAAACATGTACACTGAGAGAAAAATCTAATACTTCTTACTGAAAAATATGGTTTTGGGGGATTGAGGTGAAATATAGTAAGTGGAAAGGAACGGTTTCTCAGAGCCAAAAATGAAACAATTTTTACACCGTATTATACTTTGTCTGTATTCACATAATGGTGTCGAGCTTTCGATTGGATATCCCAGTCTTCATCAGGACTTTTTTCAAGGAAGATCTTTACATATCATTAGCAACTAATGAACAGTTCTTATAAATAACGTATAATAATATATATCGTGTGTTATTATTCCTGAAAACTAACTGTTGTCTCGTCATGAGGTGTTACTACTACCACGAATAACAAGCTACAAGAAATATAGTAAATTTTACTATGTACAGTATTGTATCATTCAATATATTTGTATTGTAGGTACACGGAGAGGAATTTTTGCTTCCGGCAACCATTCATTTAGTAAAATATGAGCCTACTAAAGTTTTGGGTAGTGCAACAAAAACTTCAGATATGGTAACCAAATAATTGGTTATTGAAACTTGAGTATCAGTTATCAAAGTTGAGCATTAGTTGCTATAACACAAGTTTTGGTTGTCATAACCAAAGTTTTGGTGTCAGATCTGCGATTCTCGGAAAATTACGGTGTACGGAGAGAAAATAATAGTTTAGGCTACCCTTAAATTATAGTAAAAATAGGTCGCGAGCATAATTTTTTATGCCACTTACTAAAACCATTCACTAGCTGACCACAATTTTATAGAGGCAGCACCGATAACACTAGTTTGTATGAAAAATCTATCTTGCAAAAAGAGTGGTTTCTAGAATAATTTGGGGTTGCTGAGGATGAAAATATTAATTTTTTTAAAGAAGCGTTATTGGAAAGTTTGCAAAATCGTGTTTTTTCAATAATTAATTTATAGGAATATCGTAAACGGTCAATTTAATTAATGTAAAACACATATCATTAGAAAAGAATATTTCTTAGCTTAAAAAAACGCAATTTTAAAATTCAAAGTTTCAAATTTATTTTCAGCTTTAAAATTTATTATTTGAAAATTCTAATGATATTTATATGAAATTTGCTAAATTTATATTACATTTTATATTTATTATATTAAAATTTCTATTTATTATAAAAATATTTATATTTATTGTGAATCAATTTAACTTATATATTAATATTCAAAGTATTTATTTTAAAATTTAAAATTTAGTTGAATAAATTAGTCTAAAACATAGTTTAAAAAAAGTGTGTTTTTGATTGTGAGTAATTTTTTGAAACGCATTTTTTTTACTTTCGGTGGCTGTAACTTCAAAATTATTATTCTGATCGATAAAAACAGTATTTCAACATAAAGCTGAGAAGTATACCTTTCCAATGATATATATTTTATGCAAATAAAATCAATCTTCGTTAATATTTCTGGCAATCAATGAAATAACATGTTTTTGCTACGAGGGTCATTTGAAAAGTTTCTGGCCTTTTCAAGAAAATAACATTTTTCGAGGCACAACATAATTTATTTTTCAACATAATCTCCTTTTAAGT
>JAPYZL010103732.1:0-30548 GCA_030522825.1 Platygaster orseoliae
TCTTGAAGGGAACTATGTTGAATAATAAAAACGAATTTTGACAAAAAAATGTGTTTTTCTTTGTTAGACCGGGGACTTATCAGCCAACCTGTTATTTAATATACTTCATTTATAAAAGTGTATTTTCGGATATCAGCTAATCGTGATTTACAGATAATCCTGAATATTCTCGACCTGTTACATCCATATCGAAATTCTATATTAAAAATGGCTAAAAATCACTCCATGAGTTCATCACCATGAAATATAAAGTTCCTCTCTAATTAAGTCAAAAACTTCAAAAAGAGAGCCCAAAAAAATTAATCAAGACGAAACCGACGGTTTGCTGTTGCACAATTTTCATTCTTTTCGTCGCAAGGAATATCCCAGTTATCTCGGTGCAGGACACGAAGGGGATTGAATCCGCGACGTCATTCGGAAATATGAGATTTCCACGGAAGCGAGAGCGTGTGTACTCGAGGGGAGGAGAATTTTTCAGACCCGGATAAAGTCAGCTCCGTGATTCTTTTCTGTGTGTGCATGCTCATACGCGACGCAGAGGACGAAGGAGAAGGACATTATTGGATTCTGAGCATTCCCGGAGTTATTAAAATTCGGGCCGGCACGAGCGAACGGGATCACGGGAAGAAACCGTCGCTTTCGTGAAGGGCGAAGGCGCGGCCTGAGGAATATTAAAGTCTCTGTACTCGGGTGCTTTTTTTCTGAAAAGCTGCGATCTCCCGAGGGGTAGTCAACATTCTACGAGATGAGCGGGTTTCGTTCTTGTTTAGGCTTTATCAGGTCAACAAAATATTCTCGATTGTGCAGTGTAAGATCATTTTTGAGTTTTTAAAAGTCGAAATAATAACAATAACAAACTCTTGTTTTTAATTTTCGCATTATATTCGGGATATTCACAATATATTGCTGGGTTTTTTCAGTATTTGCGCGTTCGATTTCAGAGGGCAATTCCACAAAAAGTTGTGAAAAATCCGAGAAGGACGTTATATCAGGAAATAAAGTCCTGGATAATCGAAGCAATCGAATAGCGACGTTTGCGAAAGAGGCGAGGGCGTTGGGCCGCGAAATGAATTCCTTCTTTTGCGTGGCGAGGGAAAAAAGCGCCCGAGGGTTGATCCGGGTGAAAATCAAACCCCTTTCTTGGCCCTAGAAAAAATGAGTTCGGGGCTGTTCGAAGAATGATAACGCTGGGTTTAAACGAAGATTTGTGAATACATTAGAGAAACGAGCACCGGGGATTTCTTCCCTTTGTCCTTGTCCTTTCGGATTGGGGACGTGAAAATTCAGTGGGTTCGGGAAAATTCATCTCGTAATGCAAGTTTTTCTTATCATTCTACAATTTCCGAGATTTGAAAGGGTCTAATTGAAGTTTTTTTGCTACTCTTCGTGATTAAAATTTATAATTCAAAATTTTATTTCATATTTAAACTTACGATGTACAAGCAACGTTCGTGCATTTTTCAAGTCAATCAATCACATCCCCAGCAATTTCCCATGCAAATTCTCCCAATTTTTCATCGACAATTAAAATCACGATAAGACTTTTTCATGGGTATTAATTCGTGGCATCAAAGCTCTTTCGCGTCACGCGTTCACGTGATGGCGGACCATCAACTTTTGAGCGCGGGGAAAATTCGTGATAACGGTTATCAATGAGCGACGTAACGTGAATTACGGCGTGAAATTGCAAATCCTTAATTCGACGGGAAACGGCGGGATAAGGCGAGAGCGGAATTGGAAAAGGCGATGGAAAAACGTCTCTAACGTCTTGACGCGCGGATCGACGATAAGATTTTCATAGCACAAGTGCCGAGCACTTCTACCATTGCCAAATCGCGGCACCTTATCGCTTTACAGCTGACTGCCTCAACGAAATTTCACGGGATGTGCGGGTATATCGGGCGATTTTCAATTTTAATCGACAATGAAATTCGCGTATGCAGGTTTTCCAGTTTGTTGATCACGAGATCTGAGTATGTGTTAATGGTTTATCCTTGAATCTTTGTAGGAATTTTTTTTTTCATTGGTTCATTCATGAAGTTTGGAGAACAAGCAATGATTTATGAATTATGATGTACAAGTATAATTTAAACATGAATTGTAAGAATGTGAGAATATTAAAAGTACCTATGTCTAGTTTTATTGTATATGAAAAACATTTGTGACGTAATGTTATTCAATTTCATTCAACGTTCGTGTAGTACATGAACCTAACAAAGAACTAAACAAGAAAAAAATTTGTAGAGATAAGGGTTAATTTAAAAATATGGATCAGTGGAATGTAATTGATGTAGTTAATTGTAAGAATTATGATACAAGTGTGTGTGTTGAACTAAAAAATGTAAAGAAACAAGAATAACAAATTGTTATAAACATTACAAAAATAGGAAAGTACGAAAAATCGATACAGTACTGAAATTTTCTATGATTTTTATTTTCTCATAAATCTAAGAAAATACTTGAAGTCTATTGCAATTTGAATTCTGAAGTATCGAATTCTAGAAATTCATATGAAAATCTATACTCAAATTCTATAAATCGATAAAAATACGAAAGAGCCATGTAACATTCATGAATATTTGAAAAATGCAAGGAGTTATTGAAATCAAATAATAAAAAAAAACTATATATAGTTATCATCTTCAAAACTTATAAAATATTGAATCCGAGTGCATACAATTCGAAAAATATTATTATGTAGAAATATGTAGTAATACTTAAGAATTCATCCAATTGTATGCATACTGAGAAAATACGAGATGTAGAATAAAAATAACTAAATATCACCATAAAACTGTTTTCTGAGACAATAAATTGTAACACCTGAAATCGTTGGAATTTTCAAAAGAGGAGCATGGAATTCTAGGAATCTATAAAGCAATATGTATATGAATAAAAGATTACTTAAAAAATACCAGAAAAAACTGCAAAATTTTATGTATACATATGTATAGCGAGCAATACGCAGGCTCGAAAAATTTTTGAAATATTTTGAATCTATGTATATGTATATAAATTTTTGAACATTTATGACAGTGATAAGAATTTTTATACATTTGAATCTTAAAAAATCGAATTCATAAAAGCTAATTATTATAAAATCTCTAATGCTATCAGAATGTCCTTTAAGTTATATTAAATAATAAAGAAACATAAAAAAACACTTAGAGTATCAGAAACAAATGCATCCCTCAGTGACCTACACATGTAGGTACATAAAAACGTGCAACTTTGGACTGCAAAATTTGTTAACTTAACTTAAATTTAAAAAAATAAATGTTCAAAACTGGAAAACCGTGTTCACCTAACCGTATCGTTAGAGTTTTGAAATATTTAATCCCAGAGAAAATATTTTTTTGAAAAACTATTATGTAAATGCTAGTCCCTCAGTCTATGAAATAATAGAATGATAAATATTTTCTTCGAAAAAATCAAAATGTCGTTTACACACACATTTTATTGTTAAACATAATATTAGATGAATATTGTATTGACAAATGCATTCAGTAATAAATTTAACGTCAGCTGTAATAATGAAAAGTTTAACATATTTTCAATATTATAATGGAAAATATCATCATATCATCATTTTCTGCATACTTATATTAAATTATAATCTGATATAATTCCGAAAAAAATTTTTTTATTTATTATTATAAGGAACGCATAATAAATAAATTTGATGCTTAGACTACTATTTGTAAAAAAACATGAAATGTTGAAAATTGACATCGAAAAATCATTCACTCAATAGATTAAGAATTCAAATCTAAGTAAATCAAAGTAAATTACTATCGTGTATATAAAATTGTAGAGTAATAAATGTTCTCTCCAGAAAAGTGAAAATGTCATGTACACATTCCTTCTATTATGAAACGTAATATAAAAGAAATATAAATATTACACTTGAGTTATTACTATATGCAACGACAGCTGTAATAATATTAAAATCAACATATTTTCAATATTATACAGGGTGGTCCAGTTTGACCGGATAATATTTTAACCAAATTTTTTTCATATTTTTCTGAATCGAAAAGTCCTTTGCCACTTTTCACAAAATTCAAAAACAAAAAAGATGTTCAAGTTTGAAATTTAAACATAAATGCACTTTTTCAAGGAGTGGGGATAAAAACCACAAACAAAACTTTACCCAAATTTTCTTAATATTTTTCTGAGTAAAAAAGTCCTTTGCCACTTTTTAAAAAACTCAAAATCAAAAAAGATATTCGAGTTGAAGTTACAACTAATCAGATTTCTCAGATTTCAAACTCGAATATCTTTTTTGATTTTGAGTTTTTTAAAAAGTAGCAAAAGACTTTTTTACTCAGAATAATATGAAGAAAATTTGGGTAAAGTTTGGTTTGTGGTTTTTATCCCCACTCCTCGAAAAAGTGCATTTATGTTTAAATTTCAAACTTGAGTATCTTTTTTGTTTTTGAATTTTGTGAAAAGTGGCAGAGGACTTTTCGATTCAGAAAAATATGAAAAAAATTTGGTTAAAATATTATCCGGTCAAACTGGACCACCCTGTATAATAATTATCATAAAAGTAATTTGATCATGTTTATTTTATAATTATCTGATGTAGTTTAAAAAAAAATTTTTTTTCAATTATTCCCATGTAGGGCGCATCATACAAAAATGTGATGCCTACATTATTATTCTTAAAAAACATGATATTATATGAATTGATTTTTTTAAATCCATCACTAAATAGATAAACAACTTAAATTTCATATCAGGGAATTAATATAACGTCGGTTGGGTTCTGTCAATCAAAAGAAAAGCTGCGCAAGAACATGCCCTATTTCCTGTGCAAGGAGGCGAAGATGGCGAAGGCGTTTTGCACATTGCTCAACACAACCTGAAATTTTTTCGTCGCTCCTCATGAGGTAAACAACTCACTTTGTTGATGGTTTCGATATAATAAGCTAGATGTATATCTCGGCACAAAACGTCATATTTTAGCACCTAGGTATACAAATAGCTATTTGCGATAGTGAAGTCAAGAACTGCGTTAGACCACATGAAATTCAACTCAAACAAACCCTACTCATCTTGTCTAAGCGACATTTCTCCGAGCCCGTCAATCTTGGACTGCGACCTAGGTGCGTGCCGGCCTCGGATTTGCGATTCAAATGATCGATGCGGTAATCGCGCCGAGACCGAGGGTAAATTCGCTCGTCTTATGAATTATGCGCGACGCCCGCGACCGAAGGGCCCTTATAAATTAAGCACGTAATTTCGTCTTTCCTCTGTTCCCTCTTCCCGCGAGTCAATAGCTTTCCGCCACCACCGACACAATGGATCCGGCTCCTTTGCGTCGGGAGCTACGCAACGCTGATTAAAAATTATCACCGTACCACGACAAAGGACGAATATCCTTCTCCCTTTTCAACCCCCCCCCCCTTCCCCCCGTCCCACTATCACAATTCTGGCGCGTCCTCTGTCTATTTATTTCCACAGCTGCGGTGGCTAAAAAGGTTGCGGTTCTTGGTCCGCTTGAAACTTAGTAGACGAATTAAAAGTTTGACGACGAGGACCGGAAGTTTTCGTTTCGAGCGTAAAAGTACGACGCGGATCGGATACGTGAAAAAGGGGAGGAAACAAACGGTAGAAAGTTTTATCGATGTCACATTTTTTTTCTTTTTTTTCCGAAGGCTTTTTGTTTTGTCACGTAAAGCAGAGCATATGCGTAACGTGGATGTCACATATGGTTGGGGTAAATGTTCGATTTGGAGTGGTTTTTTTTGACGTGTTCGGGTGATGGAAATTACGGTCGAAGATGATGAAGAGAAAGTTGCGATCGTTGGAGGAGCACCTCCTACTTCCTATATGTTGTGGGATGTGTTTGGAAAAAACGGTTTTGAATTTGGTTGGTGTAGTGATGAATGCATTTATTATTGTTATTTTTGTTATAAATTCTCGAATCTTTATTAAATCTAATTTTAAGACATTGAAGTTTGATGTATTGGAGCGATTGTACTCAAAACGAGGTGGATGACGTTTTTACACCGGGACCATTTGCGAATCGACGCGGAGCTAAGCGCTTGAGCCAAAGTTCACTGGCATGGGTGACCACGGCGCGAGGGGCACGATACGCGCGAATCACGGCCTCTCGTGACTCGCGATCGTGAGCGCCGATGGGCGTATTCGTGCATACGTTAGAATAAGGATAGGACGACTTGTGCTTCAACATCCAGAAGTGGCGGATCATCTACTCGGTGGCAGTTTCCTCGCGTGCCGCGGTTACACTTCATTATTGCAATATTCGTCTTTGTCGACCCTCAAACTCCTATTACAATCCTACATATGACTTTATGTACCGATTTCAGGGAATTTTGAGGGATGCTTATGCACGAAAAAAAGTGTTTCATTTATCCTATGAAATAGTTATTTTCGTAATCGGGAGCTGGAGTCAATTTTGGCGAAGCCGTACGTTTTTGCCCGAGCCGAAGGCGAGGGACAAAATAGGCAAAGCCAAAAAGGGACAAAATAGGCAAAGCCAAAATTGACGATAGATAGCTCACGATTGCGAACGTAATTTTTTATCACAATAGCCTCAAAGTCACGTCCAAATGTCCGGTTTGAGGTTAGAGTGATGAAAATTTTATTGCCATATTAAGCGGATTTTTTCGTTTACGGTCATTTTTGCAGAAGCATTTTCTGCTTCCAATTTTTCAAAAATTTATTTCTATGTGACCATTTCTTTAAAACACTTAATTTCTGGATTCAATTCGATTATTTTCAGTTCAATTTTTTTTCAATTCAATCGACTGAACCAATTATTGTTTCATTGTACTTCAAATTTTTATTGAACTGATAATGCTATGTATTTAGGTGTGAAAAATACATTTTCATATTAAGTATTTATAATTTTGTGTAGTTCGAAATGACAGTATAAAAAATAATTCAACTTATAGTTTTGTGTTTGTAACTATTTAAAGGGTTCTTTAAAATAATTATAATTTCAAAATCTTTGGAACCATTGCTTTTGAAAAACTAAAAAATAAAACTTTGTAGAATCATTGTGTTCACAAAAATATTTTTCTTAAATTTGCTGGTGGAAAAAAGATCTTAAAATAACGAATTAAAAAAAATGACTAATATTCAATTCTTTTTTCATTAAGTGACTATTTCTTCAGAATGTTCTTCATTTATAAATTTAATTCAATAAATTTTAATTCAATTTTTAAAAAAATCAATTGACTGACACAATTAGAGTTGAATTGTACTTCAAACAACTATTGAACTAATAATGCAATGTATTTACGCGTGGAAAATAAATTTTTATCGTAAATAATAATAATTTTGTGTATTTCTTAATAACAGTATAAAAGACAATTTAACTAATTGTTTTGTTTTTGTAACTATTTGAAGGGTTCTTTAAAAATATTATGATTTCAAAATCTTTGGAACCTTTGTTTTTGAAAAACCAAAAAATTAAACTTTGTAGAATCATTGTTTTTTGGAAAAATATTTTTCGTAAATTTGCTCGTGTAAAACAGATCTTCAAAATAACGAATTCAAAAAAATGACTGTTATTCAATATTTTTTCACCAAGAGACCAGTTCTTTTGAACACCTCATTTACAAATTTAATTTGATGAATTTGAATTAAATTTTGTTTTAAATCAATTGACTGAACAAATTATAATTTAATTGTACTTCAAATTACTATTGAACTGATGATGCAATGTATTTATGTGTGAAAAATAAATTTTCATCGTAAGTACTTATAATTTTGTGTAGTTCGAAATAACAGTATAAAAGACAATTCAACTTTTTGTTTTGTGTGTGTAAATATTTGAATGGTTCCTTTAAAAAAAAAATTATAATTTAAAAACTCTGGAACCATTGTTTTTGAAAAACTAAAAAATTAAAATTTGTAAAATTATTGTTTTCGGAAAAATATTTTTCGTAAATTTAGTCATAGAAAAAATATCTTAAAAATAACAAACTCGAAAAATGACTAGTATTCAAATTTTTTTACTGGGTTATGTGAAATTTTTGTGAGCTTATCATACAGCTTATTATTTTATAAAAAGCATCATGAGTTTCGTGTTTCGAAATAGTAGATTTCGTACTCGGGAGCTATCGCCGATTTTGGCGAGGCCGAAGGTTTTATCCTGAGCCGAAGGCGAGGGACAAAATCGGCTGAGCCAAAATTGGCGATAGCTCACGAGTGCGAAATGTATTTTTCATCACAATAGCCTCAAAGTCACGTCCAAATGTCAGTTTTGAGGTTAGAGTGATGAAAAAATATTTCTTGTATCAAAAAAAGTTGCATTTATTACTTGTACACAGGAATTTTCATTAGATGAATTAGAAATTATTTCCAATAATAAAAAATTTGTACTTCAACTATTTCAATCTAGTATTCGTACATTTATAACATACTTCTATTAATATAATGATAATATTCCCATTGTTCGAATACTAAAAATGTTTTTCAAAAAACTTCTTCGTTCTTCACAAACGAAGTTGATGTGTAATAAACCAACTGTTAATCAAATATTTATTCAATTTCATTATTTCAGACCTTGGATTTAGACTTCTCTACAGAAACTATTACGAATAAAAATTTTTATGTATAAGCTATTTTTAACAACAAAATTATCCTGATTAATAATCTTACGTTTTACGTCTTTAATGGTCTTTACGTTTCTTTCATAAAGTTGTCAACTTTTCTTTATAGTTTTTTTTTCTGATAAAAAAATTGAAAGTAAAATGAAAAATAGTATAAATAAATCTTAAAAACGTTTTATGATACCATTATAGGGAGGTAAAAATTATTAATCACAATGAGATTGTTGTGTAAAATAGCAGAAATATTGAATTTTTGTAATGATTACAGCTCTTCAAAAGGACCTACATTAGAGGTCTGAAACGTAGAGCAGAAATAAATATTTCATTGGCAAAAAACCGTTGATTCATTATGATAATAATAATATTAATAATTATTAAAACGGTTCTTTAATAGTAATTTCATAATATTACCCTATTAACTTGAAACCTTATATAAACCTTATAAAATCCTTATAAACATCTGAATTCCTTATAAAATTTTCCATTTTTTACAAGGCACCCTTATAAAATCCTTATAAAAATAATATTCCTTATTAGGTGACCTTATAAAATCCTTATGAGAAAAATATTTTATCAAATTTCGTAATCCTTGTAAATTTTGAAATTGCTTATAAAATTTTTATATACTTATAAGGATTTTATAAGGACACTTTATAAAATCCTTTAAATCCATATAAGGATTTTATAAGGTTCCAAGTTAGTAGGGTAATTATAAATAAAGTCATTATCACTATTTGCATATATTGTTATACATTTAAAAAAAAATCTTCCTTTTTAGTTTCGCATCACACTTGAACATGAGTTAATTGAACAATTTAAAATGAATATTTTTTTGCCGATCAAATTGTTTTAAATTAAAGAAAAAATTATGGCGAATTTCACTATTTTCCTATTTCTCAGATAACCTACTTCTTTAGAAAAAAATTACTTAAATATGTTGTACATCATCACGAAATCCCACAAAAAGGTAATACTCACTATAAACTTGAAACCTAACCTAACCTTATAAAATCCTTATAAAAATCTGAATTCCTTATAAAATTTTTCATTTTTTATAAGGCACCTTATAAAATCCTTATAAAAATTAATTTTCCTTATTAGGCAACCTTTTAAATCCTTATAAAGAAAAAATTTCATAAAATTTCGTTCTTCTTATAAATTTTCAAATTCCTTATTATATTTTCATTAACTTATAAGGATTTTATAAGGACACTTTATAAAATCCTTAAAATCCTTATAAGGATTTTATAAGGTCACTTTATAAAAAGTCTTTATAAATTTTATAAAGATTTTATGAGGTTCCAATTTAATAGGGCACTGCATCGAATATGCAAGCAACTGTTTAAAAATCCCTCCCCTAAATTTATACAGATCCCACATAAACTTGCCGAAAAGTGATCGAAAACCCTCTATCAAACACGCGTACCATATTCATTTATAAGAACGTCACATATATTCAAGCACCTGAAACACCTTGTTAATTAAACCACCTCGAGGTCCCACGTTTTCTGGCCAGACCGGAATCGCGAATGGACTCGGGAATTTCACTTCCAGATGAGAGTCGATACGGCGAGCGCTGGTTTTGTCAAGTGGAGATACATCGCGATCTAATCTGCGAGAGGAGTCGAATTCAGTGCGCGGGCAGCGCGTACGACAGGGTGTATTAGGCGAGCGGACAATTATCTTAAAACGCATTGGTCTTATTGAGAGGAGGTTCGGTTCGATCGTCTGCCTGTCTGTTTGTGGGCTTGTCTGACAACGGGGAGCATGACCGTCTGAATGGGTCCTGGAATGCACCGTCCCGTAACCCTCCAGGCGTACATGTGCATTCCCTTTGTACGTACACACCCACGCCGCGGATGCTTTCAAATTTTCCCGACTACTTCAAATTTCAGATACGTGCATCTGCATGTTTCCAGGAGAAAACGTGTTATTGAGTTCTTTCAGTGGCGTGCACGGATAAAAAATTAGTTGATGGAATGAAAAGAAAAAAAGAGTAACATAGTTTTTTACCATGATTTGAAATGATGATAGAAATGAATTTGTTTAAAATGAAAAACAAACAAATTCAAGTTAGCAAAAACGTACACATTTTGCCTGAAACAAAATTTGTTTGTCCGAACTTAAAATTTATTTCATCATTTCCCGGAATTCCTGAATAGTTAGGTGTTTCAAGTACGAATTATACGACCCTCCAGAACGTTTAGCAGTTTGTAAAAATGACTAAGAACTACATATCGCGTAGCTCGACCGCAGAATGCCAGGAGTTCTAATGGGCTGCGATGGCGCTCGTGCCGAGCAGTCTGGCCACGACATCGCATACCTCCATCGCGGGGCCCACCTCCGCGATGAACACCTCCTCGCGTCCTCGCGACTACGGTAATAATACCACAAAGAGCGAGAAAGGCGCGACGTAGCGTGGTAGCATGTAAACGTACTTCATTATGCAGGCTCACGGGGAGCGATCGGCTTATTGTCAAAACACGCTTTCAACCGGAGATACCATCTCGAAATATTTTCGTAACCTATCTCCAAACACTGGGATTTCGGGATTATTACAATTTAATCTTTCCATGTGGATTTCTTTGGCGAGACCAAACATGAAATCATTGGAATATTTCAATTATTTTCCATTAGTGACAAAATTAGTCCTCAAAAGTTTGAAAACGATAACATCAGGGAAGACGTGATTTCTCTGTCGCACATTGAATTCTCGTGGTTCGCTTCTCGTCTTCTCACTTCTATATCCAAGGGCCGATTGTCTGTTTCTCCGGCGTCCTGCGCGAACGGGGCCGACACACTCGAGCGAGCCTAATTCCCCAAGACAATAGATTCACGAGCGAAAACGGCTCGTCGTCGGCGATTAAGCGGGATCAGAGGAAGAACTCTCGCAGGAATGAAAGGGAACAAGAAAAGGCTGAGAAGTGAGCGTCCAATGTCGCGGAAGGATGCCCTTTATCTGGATATTCAATTAGCCGGTCGAGCTTTTTTCCCTTTTCTCTTCAAGCCTCGAAAAGCGATAATGTCGCAAATATTTGCGAGAGATTACGAGAGCTTTTATCACCTTTCAAGAGTTTAAGCAACGCTTTTCAGTGGTTTTCAGGATTGGAAGAATTCAAACCGTTGTCTGAGGTTTTTCCCAATACTTTTTTTCTACCGCATTCTTCAATTTCGAACTCTTTTGTTTTCAACATTTTACATTTTTGATTCAACATTTTGTTGGGCGAAAATTCAGACTGAGTTTAGAGTAAAAGTGAAGACACTCTAGGATAGAGAGGGGAAAAGACAAAGAAAGAGAGGAGCAAAAGAATTGTTAGGTCGAGACAGCAATCATCCCTACTTGATGAGTTTGTCTTATTTTCCCGACGGGGCTTTAAAAACGAGCGCTTGGCATGCAAGTTCTATAGGCAACATGTTCCCCCGAATTTATTTCGATTACCTTCCCCACCGTCTCCGCAGCCCTCTTTTTCGAAGCCTAAAAAATTCGCTTTCTTTATGTTCGATTTCAACGTCGACGTTTACTTTCTTCCCGAATCGAAAAAGTGTAACGACTCCGTTTTCTTTACTTCTTTTGTCTGCTTCTCGTTTTATCTGTTACACTTTGTGGATTTTAATTCAGCGGAAATCGAATTTCTCGATAACAGGATAACTGAAATGATTGTGTAATACAGCAAAGCAAGAGATATAATTTTTTTTTCTTTTTATTGTTTACTAATTTTTGGGGCCAGTGAAAGAGTTATATCGAATAATGAAAGGGTCAATGAAATTCATAGCGAGAAATCAGTCGTTCGTGTGTATTATCCAGAAAACTGTAGCCGAAAGCGCGAAGCTCATCCAAGCGTGTCTTTCTGCTGGCAAACTCGATTATATAGCATACCGAAATATCAAATTGCCCCGCGCCTCGAAAGCGGCAATATTATGTTTTTGCTTTTCTGGTCTCGCGTTGATTGAACTCTCCGGGGGCCAGATGCGTTGCTACCTAATCAGCTCCGAAGCTCATGAAATATCAGTACAGTTCGACGCTAATTTGATCTCAGGCTCAATACCTGGTGATTGACGGAAACTGAGCTACTTATGAAGGCACTTAAAGATCGCAAGCTATATGTTTCTTATTTCCGAAGTATTTTTATTAAATTTTTGTCGTCTATTTCGCATAAGAAAAAATATGAAGGTGAAAAGGTAAAAAGCAAATAATAAGGATAAAAAATATTGTTTCAGATTTAGAACGTTTTAAACTCTAATTTCGATTGATTGTGTCCATATGTCAATTGAATGATACTAGTAAAATTATATTGTAAATTACGGTAGTAGAAGCAAAAATGGACAAGTTTGAATTTGCGTTTTTGCTGCGTGGCTTGTATACTTTCTTTTACGTAGAAAAAATGGAAGTTTGGTGGCTTAAGTTCGTGTTATGAAATAAAGTTTTAGGAAATGTAATGTGCTTCCGAAAAAAAGTGTATCGAATTCTTTAGATCTATAAAACATTCACAAAAGTTCCAGAAAAATCTACAAATTGTATGGATACCTGAAAAAGCATGTATCACTAAAATTAAAAGAAATAACCGTTCTAAAAATAATAAAAAACTCATGAAACCTGAATAATGCACTTTTTTATAAAATTCCATATAAATGATGTTTATGTATGAAAAGGTTAAGAAATTTTACACATAAACTTTTCGGATACAAAAAAAAAGAAGAAATATTTTAAAAACATAGGAGAACAGAAAATCATAAAAATCTCTTAGTATACGAATTTCCTGAAGATTGTACAACATTATATATGGTAAAGTTTATACATCAAAAACTATTGAAATAAATCTAAAAATGTATTGGAATGCCCTAAAAACTGTTCAAGGACTGAAAAATGCGAATAGATGCTGATAGTCGAAATTTTTTTCGAAATCCCCATGATTCCCTAAATTTTTTTCAACTTTTCAAGATTTTCAAAACTTTTCTATATTTCCTGGATTTTTTAGGATTTCCCGGAATACATTAAATCCGTCTGACATCATTCGAAATTTCCCGACATGTGAAATTCCCTCTTTCCCAAAACTTTACTAAATTCATAACGTGATACATTAAAAAAATTCATTAAAAAACTGAACACTCCAATATTTAACTTACAATTCATATCATTTTTTCCAAATTATTTTTTAAAAATTATATTATACATATTTATAAAATATAATTTCGAAATTATATAATATATATTATATATTTTTATATATTATATTATATAATAAAAATATAATGTGAAGTATTATTTAATGAATAAAATTTAAAAGATAAAATATAATATATAAAAATAAAAGCGAAAAATCACTCTGTCATTTTCGAAGTTTCTGTCAACAGTTTGTAATTTGGAGTAAAAAAGAGTCTATGATAAAATCTGTTTCATTCTCAATTTTCATGATAAAAAATATAATTTTCTCATCAATTTTTAATCAATATTAATTTTTTTCCAGGTTTTGACTGCCACATTGAGAAAATGTCCTTTATCTACTTCCACCTTTTATAATCATGGGCGTTAATAGACACAAATAATTAAGGTTTGTTACAAAACTTGCACATCAATATTTATGATTTAGAACTCATGATCGCAAATTCACAAATGCTTGTACAATATCTAACTTTTTTTTTTAGTTTGTTATATTTTTTTTTTTTTTTTTATTGATAATACCTTACTGTAATATTATTTGAATTCATTTTTGCTTAATATTCTGTACGCTTGATGTTAAATTCTTTCTGCACCTAATTGTTTTTTATTTCTTAATTAAAAAAACACAACTTTTAAAAAATTTTGAATATTTTATTTCCGACTTACACTCTTTTTTTATGTTCTTCAAGCTAAATGTTCATTATATTTTACGCCCGGTTTTCATTACTATACACAATCAATTGCAAAATCTGCTTGGACTTTACCTTCATTCTTGTTTTTGAAAATTTGGATAAAACAGAGTAAATAATTTTGGGGTTGAATTTTTTCTATGAAAAACTTCATAGAGAAAATTATTTCAAGTCATACCGTACTTGAAAATATTCTAAATATCAATAAAAAATACTTCGACTGAAAAAGAAATACAGTCATTGTAAATAACCTTCAACAGAAGCAATAAACTCATACACAAGCATAGAATTACAAATAAAATCAATTTTCATTTTCTTCACAATGAAAGTTAACTTTCATCATTAAAAAAAATTCTATTAGATTAGAAAAAAATTCATCAAATCCTCAAGACTGACCTAACCTAAAGGAACGTAGAAATATGAGATTTTTCAATTACCGAAATCGGGATAGAAGTGCCCATACCAAAGTTTCAGGTTATATTGCAGAGAGCCAAGTTTTTCAGTATATTACGACTCGTCCCGTATGAACTAATTTCAAATTCATCCCCCTCGGTCGGGCAGCTCGGTTTCCTAGGAAAAATCTCATTTTCTTTGCCCTTAGGGCGCCCCTGCCGAATCGCGTACTTGCGAACGAGGCCGCTTATATTTGCCTAAGAAAATTCAGAAAAGTTTACACACGCGCCGAGCCCGTTACTTCAGACCTGAGTTTCTTCTCTCAATTTTCCGTCCTTTTTTTTTATTATTCGCGAACATGTACAGGGCACTTCTTTAGGAATTTTCCATGGAATCATCCTCGATTTATGTTATGTAGTTGTGATGGGGAATTTTTTTGATGTGCGAAAGTTTTGAGACACTGGATTTTATGCTTTAAAAAAAATGGTTTAAGAAGTTTCTAGGTGGTTTTCTGTGTTTATGACATTTTCGATGGTTAACAAATAATTATCGAAATTATTTATAAATATAGAAGCCAAAATTTAAAACCACGAAATTGAATCAAACTCGCAAGATCTACTCGTCTCGATGTCACAGTTTGATTGCACCTTTCGCATTAAAAGCGACAAAAACTCGCATCATAATTATGCGCCGGCGCATGTTCGTTTCCCGGGTGGTCAGTATAATTATCGTAGCGTGTCGGCGGGATTCGATCTCGCGAAATTGACCCCCATAAAGTGCCGGACGATTTCCAGATGCTCTGCGCGCGATACACATCGCCATTATCGAAGTGGCGAGTAATAGAATTTCCCGATAAACATGTTCATGATTATTATTTCAGCAAGTAGCGTCAAGTGCGCGACGAGTAATTGCGCCAAGCGTGTATTGCTATTAGACTCAATACTTATTTGAAACCTTCGAACGATTTTCTGCAGTGTATTTGGTATTTGAAACCTACGAATCATGATGATGATTCTTATCATGTGGAAGTTCGGAGTTTTCAGGAAATTTTTTTTGAATGACTTACCGATTTACAAACAATATTTCAACAGATTTTTTGTTTCAAATACACTAAGTGTTACTTTTGACTTTTACATTGATCCTAATGAATACCTGAGTATGGTTGAAATATTGATCACGAAATAAATATTAAATTGAAAAAAAGTCATAATTCCGAGAACTTATTCGTTATATCCATTTGAGAATAGAAACTTATTTAATGAAGATGTAAAAAGAGGAAAAAAGATGGCATTACCGCTAAAGTTCGGTCGCAAGCAAAGTTGTGATACAAGATTTCCATTCGTTTTTCAATGTACGCTCAAACGAAACGCAAGGCATCGCCCAACCCACCAAGGGCTGTCTCGTTATCTCTTACAGATAGGCAACCCTCGTATCCCATTCCTGCGCGAATAACCCACTACCATTATCGCGGGAATCCTTATTTATAGGATATCGATCGTATTCAAATCCTTCGAGTTTTCTCGTCCAAACAGCTTTGTATGCTTTTTTTTCAATTTCCATTCCCCTTCTAGGAGAAGAGATTGGAAATCCATTGTCTTCGATTTTGATTTACGGAACTTGCAACGCGAGTTATTGCAGAAGAAAATAATAATAATTTTTCTTCAATTCTTATGTAATTTTGAATTTACGTCACTTTTGAAAAACCACACCGAGAACGATTATATTTATGCATCGATACACATGTATGTTATACACGAGTCGTCACAAAATCCGCAGATAGAATCTCTGAGCGCGCGTCTTTACATTTCAAATAAGTTGCTCCTGGACCCTTATACGCGTATTCATTATTGCTAAGCGCTTGCTGATGTATGCGCTCGAATCACCGGGCATCTGCGCGTCTCGAGGCCGAATTTTCTTATTTGTCATAAATTAGATTGAGAACGCGCTCCCCCGATTCGCCTTCTATCATTTGACTTTCTTTCTCGTTATAGACGGCTCTTATTATTAATCTCTGTCCGACGCGGCTCAATCGCCCATCAATCTGGCGAAAAAATATCGCCTCATTAAAATTCGAAGAACGCTGGTGACATTCTATAGTTTTATTCTGAATCAGCGAAAAATCTACTGTCCTCATAAGCACGTAGAACGCGAAGTTTGGATATGAAAGATTTTTTTATTACACATAAGGAATTTTCGTGCCTAAATTTTGTAGGTATTCTTATTTAAGAGTGAATTGTCCATTAAGGACATAATTCTAGATTTCAGCAAAACCTTAAAACGATGTTCATTAGTTAATTTGGTAGGGGGACACTTTTCCCAATCAACTTTTCCCAATAGACATTTTTCCCAAAAAATCCTGTTCCCAATGAGAAGTGTTTCCCAAAGTACTTTTTTCCCAAAGTACTTAATTAAGTACTATAATAATAATATATTCATTGTAACACTGCTATTATTAATCCTCATTATATTACTGTTATATAGAGTGTTACTTTTTTATTAATATTATTATTATATAACTATAATATTTTAATTTTTTTTCAAGCGCGAATTCATTCTAGGCAAATGAATCACATTTTTATTTTTAAAATATTCATTTTTACTATTTATTCCATCGAAAAAATGTAGGAACCCATGTATTCTACGAAACAGTACTTTCAAAATAAAGAAATTGAAAATCAAATCAATCTACAAAGAAATATCCACTTTTCCCAAAAAAATCCTGTTCCCAATGAGAAATGTTTCCCAAAGTACTTTTTCCCCAAAGACTTTTTTCCCAAAGTACTTTATTAAGTACTATGAAAATAATATATTTATTTTAGTACTATTATATTACTATTAATTATATAATTGTCATTATCATTATCAATAATGTTGTTATTATTTTTGTTGTTATTATTGTTATTACTATCATATAATTATTACGTTTTGATTTTTTTTTCAAACGCAAAATAATTCTAAACAAGTTAATGACAATTTTATTTTGAAAATAAAATTCATTTGTGACCATTCGTTCCATTGAAAAAATGTAGAAAACCATTTATTCTAGGAAACAACACTTTTGAAAGAACTAAAATGAAAATCAATTCAATATAATTATACAAAGAACTATCCTAAAAAAATGTAGTTTGGGAAAAATGTACTTTGGAACAAATATACTTTGGGAAAATACTTCTTTGGAAACGGAATTTTTTAGGAAAATTGTCTTTGGGAAAAATTTCCACTGGGAAACTTTATTTTGGGTAAAGTGTACTACAATCGTTAATTTATTTCCTTTTTTTTTTTGTTCATAATGAATTTTTTTGGTGATTTCAGGATTTTTATTTTCAAACAAACTTAACTTTACCAAAAATAGATGGATTATTATGTATGTATTTTTTAAATACTCGTTACTTTTAAAGCTTTCGGATAAAATTATTAAAAATATTTTAAATTTTTATGTTTTTGTTGACGTAGCAACGAACGAATAATTCGAGATATTTTCGAAATCGGATTCCTCAAAATGCGTTTTTCTATTCGTCTGACAATTTTGAACCATAAGTCATAAATAATTGTTATAAAATTAAGTATTTTCGGGATGAAAATGTCCAATAAATTAAACAGATGTCGACTGTTGTATCTTAAAATATACTCATGAAGAATAGAACATAAAATCAAAGTTCTATAAAATTATTTGTGAGTGACATGTAATCAATTTTGATATATTTTGAAGTTTCACTTCTGCTTAAACTTGGAAATAAAAAATATCGTACCTCGTGATTTTCATTTTTTTATACATTCTATGAAAATAAAATAATCCATCCATTTAGTGCATTTTTTGATTTGATATTATCGTGAATGGACGTAAAAGAGAAAAAGTTGAATATTTTGAGAAAATGTATTTAAACATCATATTTACACCAAATGTTGCATTTTCACTTGCGTTTAATACATAAACCAAAATTTGAAAATTACATGAGATTTTATCCGAAATAAATCACTTTATTAGTATTTAAAGAGTATCATGCTATTTTTTCGAAAGATGGCAATTCTTGTAAAAAAATTATTAATTACAAAAAAAAATTTCAGCACAATGACATCTAGTTAAACTAAGTATCTAATCGTCTTGTTTTTCTTTCAAAATAAAAAAAAAAACATTTTAAATAACTAAATTTGAAAAATTAATTGTAGGTTCATTTATTTATATATAAATGACTAATTGACAATTATTTTCAATTGTTCATAATTTTATTTGGTAGCTATAGAAATTATTATTATTGGAAAATAATCCTGAAATATCCGAAAGAATATGAACAATAAAATTGCAATAAATTAGCAATGAAACTTTTTCTGTGGGTAAAAAAAAGTTTCTGTTAAAGTCGACTAATAAACAGCATATTAGAGTTTTCCTGAAGTTTATATTCTTCTTCTAAACAGACCAGTCAATTTAAAATGAACAAGGTCTGCATGAATTTTCGTCATCAGTGGATGAGAATCACACTGTATTTTAAATATAAATAAATTTACTGTATTTTTGCATAATTACACTAAAAAAGCTTAGAAAATGATAAATTTAAAGCATTTCGGCACGAAAAAAAGTACCTTGAAAATCCCAATCATCTAATTGACCAACTAAATTATTTACACTCGTAAAAAGTAATCAACCACACTATACATCTTATCCCGAAATTCTATTAAAACCATCGATCAATCGCTAAAAGTTTTCCCCACGCCCTTAAAAGACTCCCATAAGGTGACAATAAAAGATGAGTCACACTTTTTTTAGATGATAATTTACGTCAGGGGCGATTAGCAATCAATACCTCGTGCCCCCTTTGCCATTAGTGCCCCTTTCGCGCCATGGGAAAGCCTTTCACACACCTCTCCAGCAAATTTTTTTTTTTCATTCAACATTAAAAATAATAAATGATATCTCGATGATTGCTGGATACGATGAGCAGTTTGGCGAAGATGCGACTTTTTACGGAACTCGTTTGTATCTTGGCGAGGGGTCTCTCGTTTTCTTTTTCCGTTTTTCTTTGAGCGCCGCGAGAGACGGGATCTAATGGCAATCTGATCAAAGGGTCCACCCTTCTGTACAGCATCCGGACAAATTTAAAACGCTCCCTTTTCCAGTCAAACGAAACGAACATGCCGATCACGTATTGCCCGCAAAACCCCTTTTCCCCCCTCCGCTAAGAGCCCGGTTACCCTAAAACCTCGCCAGTCGTCACCTCACAAAGACGCGTCGCTGACCGTAAAATGTTTGCCACATGTCACGCGAGGAGACTTTTATTGCAAATGGAAGAAGCTTGGAAGAGTACTGGTTGTTAATTGAAAAGGGTGATAGAGAGTTGTTAACCAGTAACATTATGTTGGGGTTATTATAGCGTTTACTGTTTCATTTGGGTGTGTGGTGCATTGGATTTTTTTATAGTGAAATAATCGATTTTTCAGTCAATTTTAACTTGTTGATGGAAGTCCTGAACGTTTGGCATACATTGATTAAACATAACGTAAATAACATAAAAATAAACTACCTTTCAAACTACAACACTCCGTTCTCAATGCTATGTTAATTTGTTATAGAGTTATAGTATTTTAAGTGATTACTTTTTTCTCCGCGCAACTCTTAGTTCCGAGGCAGGCCGCTAATTGGAAGATTCGAATGAAACCTTGTCATTTGCTCTCATCAGCGCGGCCATTAGAGCACCTCTCTCTATCCGCGGAAGCGCATAGCGCGCTATCGGTGTCGTGCACTTGGCTCGTTTGCGTTGCGCCAGGTAATTTTCCCCGTAATTCCCAGCTGTCCAATCCTCGTGGCGATACGCGAAAAGGACAGCCTGCCGAGACAATAACGAGGGTAGAACGAGCACTCGGGGGTAGGGAGAGGGTGAGAGTGGTCGTTACCCGAGGCACTCCGTGGGAGAGAGTGACGGAAGAGGCCAAAGCGCGACGTCCCGGAAGAGCGAAAAAGCCACGAGACAATCAAGTAATGCCTGCTCGGTATGCCCCATCGGCCCCGGCGTCGACGTGGCCTCGAGGGTGCACTAAGGTACGGCCCTAGACCTATGAATTCTTCATCGGGCTTTTGCCGCAATCTTCGGGGTTTTTTCGATATTTTTCCTTTTTTTAGAACATACTGTCTCGTTCTGAATTAATTCAAAACTTGATAACTTTCAATAGTAATTTTTGAAGTTACTTCTGGAATAGTCATTTTCAAGGAATCGACAATTCTTTATTGTTACACTGAACAACTAATTTGGTTATCTCGGCCCCACGTTTGGTAGTAATTTAATAAACATTTAGTTTGATTTAATTAATTAATGCCCATATTATTTTATTATATAAATTAATATTCAAATTAGAAGCTTCAATAATTTAATTTAATTTATTATGAATAAGATACAAATAATTAGGACACTCAAATTTTTTTTACTGTAAAATATTTTTAGTTCGTTCAAATAAATTCAAATTGTCAAAAATGTGAATTTTTGTTACTAGACTAAAAAAAATTTGTCAGAGTCTAATAAAATTGATTAATCTGAACTAAAAACTCATTGAAGTGAACCAAATATTTTGTACGTCAAATACTGACCAAACGTTTGTTCGAATTAACCATATCGGTTTTTTAGTGCAAATTTAACTATTTTGCGTAAATTTTCATTTCGACTATTTTCAAGTCAATGTTTACACACACGACTTCGTCAAAATTGTCAACTAAACTGTGGAAATTTAATCTATCAATCAGTTAATAATAGTTTCAATGGTAAAATTTCAACTACTTCAGAAAGTGAAATCAGACTATTTGCTGATAGTGTCTTTTTCGCTAAAACAAAAATCAAATTTCATCACTCTCTATAACTTTAATTTTTCAATAATTATTTTGTTTTTGATAACTATTATTATTTTTATTTTTAATACTAGTTAAACACAACAGACGTCGACCTTCTAAAAGTCATTATAGTATAGAGGAAAACGGAAAAAATAATTTAAGATTTTGTTATTTATTTAAAGAGTTGTTTGTTAAGTCACAAACAGTAAAAACTATCAGTCACTTAAAGAAAATTTTTATTCAAATTATGAAGTTGTATATGAATAGTTTTTCTTTAAGCAATAGAATTTAAACCGGTATATGTGATGTATAATAATTAACAATAAACAATTTCTTATTCAGGCATGTTCCAAAAAACTTGTAATTTAGGATTATTATTGATTTTCGAAAAATTGTACTAACGTTTCAGAAAGAGATACTAAAATTTATGAAATCAATGAAACTTTCTATCTTATAAATAAAATTCCTTTTGTTCCTTACACGAAAAAAATTTTAATAATACTCGGGTATTTAAGACTTCCTGACTAAATAATTTAATTTTTCTGTAATACTAATTTATTTATTTTTAAATATTTCAACTGTCTAAATATTTATAATCAAAACATTTTTAGGTACTTTTAATTTACGATATTTTCCCAATATTTTACGAAAAATGAGTGTCTTTTGAAAAAATTTTTTTAATTGACAAATGAATAATGATGTTAATAAATAATTAAATAATTAATAGATTGAAAATTAGAAGAAAAATAAAGAGTTTTAGGAAAGATAATTAATTCATAACGAAATAAAAAACAATCAGAGACTATATCATAATTTTTCAATTTATTCTTGAATTAATTACTCGATAAATTCATAAATTCATGAATTATTCGTTAAATTATTCATGATAATTATGTAAATGTATGTTTTTGATGTAAAAATTTTAGGAAATATTGATACTATCAATTTTTTTTCGAAATTTCAATCATTACTCGCCTAAAACAAGACATAAAAAAAAATCACTATTTTAATAATTTTGTTATTATTTATCTTATGATAAAGTATTTTATCCAAAAAATTTTTAATTGTTATATTTAATTCATGAATTGAATATTTTTTATCTATTAATTTATTTTTTGTCTGTTCATTTATACCTTATTTTACAAGCGTATGTTTATAAATTGCAGAATAAATTGCATAATAATTTATTATACAAAAAGTTAATCAGTAATAACAAAGACATATTTTTCAACAAACGCTGTCAGTCTTATTCTATTAATATTCATAGTCAAAACATTTTAAGATATTATTAATCTACGATAATTTTCTAATCTGCGAAAAATTAAAATTTTGTAAAAACATTACTTTAATTGACACATGAATTATGATGCTGATAAATGATGAAATAATTGATAGATTCAAAAATAGAAGAAATATCAAGAGCTGAAGGAAATACAATTCATTAATAATGAAATCAAAAACAATGAAAGAATATTTAAAAATTTTTTAATTTATTGTTAATATTACTATATACCTAAATATATGATTACATATAGTAATATTGTATAGTAATATTATATAGTAATATTCATATATTTAATATTACTCAATAAATTCATGAATTCATGAATTACTTGTTAAGTTATTCATGATAACTGTAAATATAGAATTATGCTATATATGTACAAATTTTGAGAAGTATTGATACTATCAAACTTTATTGAAATTTCAATTATTATACTCGTTTAAAGCAAGACTTCATAAAAAAAAATCACTTTTTCAATAATTTTGTTATCAATTATCTTATGATAAAGTATTTTATAAAAAAAATTTTCAATTGTTTTTTCGATTCATGAATTATTTATGTTTCATCTATTGATTCATTTTTTGTCTGTTCATTTTTACCAAATTTTACAAGCGTATATTCATAAATTCTAGAATAAATTGCATAATGATATATTATACAATAAATTAAATGATAATATCAAAGAAATACTTTTCAACAAATGCTTTCAGTCTTGTTCTCCTAATGTTTGTTTATAGGGCACTGGAATTTCGACTGATTTGCAACAGATTCAATCAGTGACTTTTTTACTGCCGTTTCTGTCAATATGACGAGAACAACATAAATTTCAGTCAAATCATTACTGACATCTTCAATTAATTAAAATCCGACTGATTCAGATTCAGAGAGCACCAGGAAATTTACCTCCAACATCAACGAGCAAAAAATATAAATTAGATGTCTTTCAACCGAAATAATCGCGTAATAAGGAATGTCATAGACTCCTTTCTGTCCGACACCAGGACATTGGTCCTTGGACATCCGGGTTGGGCGATGCTCGAGGCCGTGCTCGGGAGCCTACTACAAGATGAACGATGGGCTCGGCTACCACATTGTTCTATGGTGCCCCATGTATAGTGTTACTGTTGGGAGAGATACGGCTGCTGACTCGGTGTCGATGTGTACCGAAGTGCAGAGCGCGTGTACTTACGCGCGGTGACAACGCCGCTCGTAGGTGTGCAGGGGCGAGAGAGAAAGAGGAATTCCATGCCGCGAGCCTTTGCCCGAGAACAAAAGGAGTAAGCAAAAGGAGGATAGAGACGGAGCAGCCTCCGTGGTAGCGACGCGTCGTAAACTTTCGCCTCCATCGGCGAGCGTGCTCGCGCCTTCGCTTTTTCAAGCGAGCGAATTGTTTTTGCGACCGTGGTTGCGAGGGTGTCTTCAGGACGGTTTTTCATCGTCATCAGAGTCAAATTAATAATAATTGTGATTGAAAATTGAGGAAAAGTAGAAAAGAAATTGGAAGCTACTTTCTTACAGTGAAATACCATTTACATTCAGCGGTATTTAATATATACATATTGTAAAAAGGAGGTCTACACTTAATAATGATTTTTTGCAAATTTATGTAGTTCTTCAGAGAACTCTGCAGAAATGTTCGTTCCTCCATGATTTTTTGAGAAAGTTCCGCGGCCTTTACAAGTTTGTTATAATTTAACAACGCGAAATTGTCTTGGTTTTACTTTCTCGAAGATTTTCGATGAGAAAACATCACGTAAATTTTCCCAAAAACGTGTATCTATGAAATCAACGAGCCTCCAAAGTTCGCTACTATTACCTCCTTCCAGAGTGAAATTGATTTCCCAAAGAAATTATCATACCACGATTTGTTGCCTTCTATTTGCGATTGTGAAGAAATCAATCGACTCGAAATAATCGAATTCATTCAATAGCCTTTCACTCATCGGAACGAGCGCCTTTGCAGAAACTAACTAACGGCGCTAATCCACGAAACCGGGCAGAACTTCGCATGGTCACATTAAAATTCCCTCATTTTCCATTCGATTTCATCAATCGGCTGTCAAGAAAATGTTTTTTAAAAAATCCTTTGCTAGGAAAATATTCAATTCAATTGCCACACTGATTTTGCCCTGAAAACTTGAACGAAGAAAAATGGAAACAATCGTAGGAATCAGATCGAGTGAACAGAGAGAATAATTGGCATTTTTATTTATGATCGTGGAGATAAAAGAACGATTAGATTTCAAGAGATTTTGATGAGAGCGACAATCATCGAGTGGTCAAGGAGGAAATTAACGCCTTGTTAAACGCGATGGCAAACATGCGCTCGTTCGCAAACGCTAATTGAGACGCGCCCTCGGAGACAATCATCGCGAAAATGCTAAAATTTCTTGTCAACAATTAGTGGAGATTCATTATGTTGTTTTTATTATTTTATTGTGTGGGTGAGATGGAGAATAGGTGTCAAGTCAGTTGGAATTTATTTTCAGTCAAAACTTTTGGCTGAGATAGCTTTTTCCTGGAGCCTGAATGTCATGAAATATGTTTAAATGCGACTGAATGTTTCATAAGTAAAATTTTTTCGTTACTTTGTTTTTATTTTATTGTGTATTTTATTGCAATCTATCATAGTTTTTTTCGCAAGAAGTTAAGGCTTTGAAATACCATAAAAGATTTTGATATTGATGATAGTTCATTGAAAAATTTTGATGATAACATATTTATCATACCATTTAAAGGACTTTTCAAAATTTTCCAGAGTATTAAAAAAATAGAAAATTATTTTCCCGGTTACAAGTTTTTATCTGAAACTCGTCGCTCAGATTTAATCACACAAAATAACAGTCACATGAATTTCTAATGAAAATATAACCTGACACGTTTTCTTAAGCAACTCCGTTTATCGTCAATCTCGTCGAGGACAAATTCACGCGTCTTTAATTTGTTTAGCTAATCACAGCAAGCGTTTATTACTTAATTACACACTTGAAAATAACGACGTCGCGGTTACTCCACTGCGATGTGTTAATTCACCTGGCGCGACTCTAACATTCCAATTAACGCGGAATGAAATTACGCCGTTCGCCTAAACGTCACGCTTCGTAAATATACGCGGGTGATTTAATGAAATAGTTTGGAAATTCTAGGGCTTGTAATTGTCAGCTGTCAAAAGAGCCGGTTGTAAAATGTCGGATTAATTATATATTAAATTTTCGTTTGAATAGTAGATTATAATTAATTCGAGAGAGGGAAAGAAAAAATGAATGTTAGTCGTAATTCGCGTGATTATGTTTTGGGTTTTTTGTTCAGCTACTATAATTATAATAAATACGTTGATAAAACGTTTGAAACGTTGGAACATATTTTGGAGTAGAATTTCTAAGTGTTGCAATTTTTTTTAAGTTGTTTATGACGTTTAATTTTTTATTTTCCATTTACGTGTATAAATATTTTTTAATTAATTATTACTTTTTCATTACTTAAAATTATTGATCACAATGACTCCTATAAATTTTCAACAGTTATGCAAGTTATTCCAACATATTTTATAGTATTTTAAACTTTGTGGGTAAGAAACTGTTAAAACCGAGGTTAAAACTGATGGAATGATGAAAATGAAACAATCGCAACTGTTCTTTAAATTCAAAAATTTTAAAAGCTTTATGAAGAACTGGTAAAAATAGAATAAGTATCAAAACTGTAATTGTTTTCAAAACAGTTGATTTTTCGAAACTGCTAGGAAAATAAAACTTGAAAATCAACTGTTCAAATTATAACAAATAATCGTTTTACTCACAATCACAGGTGTAAAAAATTTGCTATAAGAAAAGAATATTTTTTCTCGCAGCTTTCTAACTAAAAGATAAAAAGATTGACTCAAAAAATTGTTTATGGTTCATTCATGATTCGTTTTTCAAAATAGGCCTGAAAATGAAAAAAAAATTTTCATTTACTTTTGATGAAAATTTCTTGCTCATAAAAAGTGTAATTATTTGACTTGCATTTCATCACTGCCAGTAACTGCCAGAAAGGAAAGTGTTGATTTTGCGAAAATATATTGAGAACCATATTTATTGTGCACTGTCCGATTGGGCACATTTCTATGAATTTGTACATAGGATGATATACAAATTTTTGTAAAGAATGAATTCGAACAATTAGGAACTGTTATGGGCTCATTTTTTAAATTCAGAAGTTTAGTGATTGATTTCTCAAAAATTTGCAAAATCGTCCAGTTTCCCAAGTGTACAGTGATAAATAAATTTATGCTCTATCAATAACATCACATATAAAAAATCATAACTTATACATTTTTCATCAAATTTTGGCAAAAATAGGCTTTTCATTTTCGATAAAGAATAATCTTGCTTATGGAATCATTGAAATATGCGAAAAATTATTTTTCAAATTTTTAATAACAAAAAACATGGAAAAAAATGCAAAAAAACGAACTTTTCAAAACTTTCAGTTCTATAATTTGCAAAATTGTTATTTTTCACATTAAAACACTTTTATTTAACGCCGTGCGGAAAGGGCCACTTTTCCACACGCTCCGGTGATGAAAAAATGGCATTTCCACACACTGTTAAATAATAATAGTCCTCGACTAGTGTGAAAAAAATTTTTTAACTCATCTGATTACAACGCTCATCTTCGACTTGCGTTTTAACTCTCAGATTCGTTAAAAAAAAACTTTTCCACACTAGTTAACAAATATACTATTTTTGCAAGGTAAATTTTTCATGTGAAGTAATGTAATAAAAAAAGTGAATTCTCGCTAATCCATTTTTCTGATTGTACAAGGAGAGAAATTTTTTGTTACAAAAACCATTAATTTAGTAAAATATGATTCCACCAAAGTTTTCAATAGTACAACCAAAACTTTAGGCATGATAACTCAATCATTAGTTACTGCAACTTAATGATCAATCATGAAAATTGAGCATTAGTTGTTTGAACAGAACCTTTTGTCGTCATAATCCGATTCCCGGTCTTTACCGGATCCAAGTTCCCGAACGGTCATTTTCCTAGATGATCATTTTCCCGAAATGCCATTATTCCGAACGTATTATTTCCCGAATAGCCATTTTCCCGATAGTATTTTTCTCCAAACAACAATTTTCCCGAAAGTATCATTTTCCGAATTTCGATTGGAATTTCACTTTTCTTTCAATTGTAAACATTTATGAATTTCATAAGAAGGGTGTTTAATAGAAAGAGTCATGGTAAAAATTATTAATAAAAATAATAAAGGCATAAATGAATAAAAAAAAATTAACAAAGAGTCATGGGAAAATTAAAAACCCTTTGGGAAAAAGGAATTGGGAAAAAGACCGTTCAGGAAAATGGTGTTTCGGGAAAATGGCCGTTCGAAATAAAAACCTTTTGAGAAAACGGATTGGGCAAAACAGTTTTCGGGAAAATGACCGTTCGGGAAAAAGGCTGTTTGGGAAAAGGGATTCGGGCAAATGGTTGGCAACGTCATAACCCAAGTTTTGGTTGTATTACACAAAACTCATATTTTACTAATTGAATAGATGCTATCACCAAAACATTTCTCTCCGTGTACTATTCCTCATCCGCGAAACCGAAGGCCAGCGAGAAACCAACTCCTTCAACCCTGAGTCACCGCGAAGGTCAAGCTCCGAAAGTCCCCCTGAAAATCGCTTCCCTGGATTCGCCGATACGCGACTCGAGTCGCGAAACGAGACCTCGCTCCGAGAGTCCCGAGTAAACGCGGTAGGGCATAAAACGCCTGGGTAACAACCCACACGCGGAGCGCGAAAGAAGGCAGACGGACGGACAGACGAACACCATTAAAAGCGATCTCGCGCGAGGAGGCCCCGGCCCCGGGGGCCGTAAATTATAACTCGAGAGCCGCGAGGAGTCGAACCCGCAGACTCGTAAAAATATCTTTCTGCCCGGCTATGACTCCGGCCATTACGCCGCGTCCTACGAGATCGCTCGCAGTAAGTCACGACGAATTATCTCGAGCGCTCCCCTTTTCGCCGTGTTTTTGCACCGAAGGGGCCCCCGTTATCTCGGGCCTGCGACTCTTCGGCGAATGAGATGTCAACCCACGAAACTCTCATCGTCATCATCCGCTGGCTTCAAAACTAAAACGGTGCTAATTACCGAATTCCAAGGTGAAATCCAAAGTCGATTCGACGGCAATCTTTTATCTTGATCCAGTTGGGAATCACGTCCTTTTCCCTTTACACCCAGGACCCCCAACCCGATCGACTCCAAGCTGTCTGGCCCATCCGCAGACAACGCGGCTTCTCTTTTTTTCTCTTCTCCCACTCGAGACCCGAGCCTCTTGAAGCAACGCGCCGTAAAAGCGCAAAAACGACACAACTCGCCAACCTAACCCGAGATTTTACGAAATCCCCAATCTATGAAGGCCCCCACCCTTCTCGAGCACCTCTCAAAAATGAAGTTATTTATCGTCCCAGTCACTGGATCGCGTGGGTGTCCGAAAAAAATGATAAAATAAAATGAAATAATAAAATCGAGGGGGACTTGGGTATTTACAAATACAGATAACAGGGCCCCCAGATCCCTCTGGGCCGCCTACTCCCGCTGGGTGTCCGACACCTACCTACATACCCCGGACACGACACTAAATTTATCCCCCGGACGACTTTATTACATTGAGCCTCGAACGTTTAATTCGAAATTATAGCCGCGTCCCCTGATTTACGTGCTATTAAAATAGCCGCTTAGAATATAGGCGGGATTTCGCGCGCTCGCGTGTAATAAAGACGAGGAAGAGCAGTGGACCGAGATAACAGGCAGTCGCAGGCCCAGGTCCGATGTGGAAATATATCGGTTTTTTTTTAATGTATTTGAATTTTCTAATTTCAGGATGTCGAATGAAACTTTTTTGATCTCGTTTTTGGGATTGGGGTGTGAATTTATAAAAAGAAGGACGCCAGTATAAAACGGCATTTATAAATTCCCAAAATATGATTTCATGAAAGTTCATGCACGATAGTTATTATTTCTAGAAATTCAGTTTCATGTAAATATTTTGAAATTTTTATATGTACAATGGATAAAAGCCTCGAGTAGCCATAAAATACAAGGAAAAATCTTTTTGAATTCATTCGATGCTTTACATAGACGCAAAACTGAAGTTTTTCTTTTTTTATATTTTGAAAATATTTATGTATAAAAGTATTTAGTAGGGGAAAGTGGGGTAATGACAGCATAGTTTTCATTCAGCATTAAAAATCATCTAAAAATTGACATTTTTGATCAAACGAAAGTTAAGATAACAAGTGTAACTCGAATGCTAACAAAGTATATCGGCAGATTTGAAAAATTGCGATTCAAACTAAAAAAAATTATACTCTTTAAAAAAATTTGGTTTTCGTCATTTAGAAAAATGGTGGGGTAATGACGGTCACTCTCAAAAACCGAAAAAAATCGCACAAATATCAACACAAATCGCTGTGAATACTTCATGAAGGCTCTGTTAAGGAAAACAAATGGAAATTCGAAATTTTTGTTATGGTAATTTTATTGATAGCTCACAAAAAGCGCAAGAGAAATAAAAAGGAAACATATTTAAAAAAATGCCTTAAACTTAGAATGCAACGACATTAATTTTCATCGT
>JAPYZL010103750.1:0-12497 GCA_030522825.1 Platygaster orseoliae
GTTTCTCCCACGCTTGTATCTTATAAAACTCGCATTTCTTCACGTTGTTGAATAAAATATGGTCCTTGACTAGTGTAGAAAAGTTTTTTTAACTCATCTAATTACAATGCTCGCCTATGGCTCGCGTTGCAACTTTCAGACTCGTTAAAAAAACTTTCCCACACTAGTTAAGGAATATACTATTAACTCATCTGGCTACAACGCTCAGATTCATTAAAAAAAACTTTTCCACACTAGTGAAGAAATGTGGTATTATGTATGAATGAAATTAAACATGTAATGTGACAAGGAGTGAAGCATAAAAACAGATTAAATTGATGATTATAAAATCGTTAAAGTCAAGTTTAAAATTTTATATTGGGAAATCGAATTGTTTCAAGTTGAAAAAAAATTCAAATTGAACAAAAAGGTCTTTAAATATTCTTAAATTTCGTAGTGTAATTATTTATGTGAATTATTGATACAAAATATATAAGTCATTATATTATAACATATTATTTTATTCATTGCCGTGCAAAAAAGGCCACTTTTCCACACGTTTGGGCGATGCAAAACCGGCATTTCCACATATTGTTGAATAAAATTTTTCCACACTAGTGAAGAAATATACTTATATTTCATAATATATATTATTATATTATTTATTATACAGAGTGATTCGGAGACCACGTTACATAGAAAAATTACATGTTCCTTTTTGAATTTCAAGTCAAAAAGTCCTTTGCCATTTTTCGAAATTCGCAAAAATGACAGAGTTATTCAAATTTGAAATTTGAACAATAAAAGAGCTCTCACGAGGAGTAAGGATAAAAACCACGTACCAAACTTGACTTAAATTTTCTTCATATTTTTCTGAATCAAAAAGTCCTTTGCCACTTTTCGCGAAACTCAAAATCCAAAAAGATATTCGAGTTAGAAGTTTCAACCAATCAGATTTCTCAGATTTCAAACTCGAATATCTTTTTCTTTTTTGATTTTGAGTTTTGCGAAAAGTGGCAAAGGACTTTTCGACTTGGAAAAATATGAAGAAAATGTAGGTAGAGTTTGTTTCGTGATATTTATGCCCACTTGTCCAAAAATCGCATTTATTGTTTAAATTTAAAACTTGAATAACTCCGTCATTTTTGCGAATTTCGAAAAATGGCAAAGGACTTTTCGACTTGAAGTTCAAAAAGGAATATGTAGTTTTTCTATGTAACGTGGTCTCTGAATCATCCTGTATTTTATATTCCTAATATTATATTATTATATTTATTATTTATTGAAAATCTTTTTTTTTGCATGCCAAAAAATGTTTCTTGCTTCTAAATTTTTTTTTAGCTAAGGATTTGAAATAAAATTGTGTTCATTGTTTAAGTTTTCTTTGTTTGAAAATTAATGATTGTGTCAATTCATCTGTTGTGCAGGTGGCAGTTCCTGACGTCGTCGAAGCCGCCAAGGACGCGGACATTCTCATATTTGTCGTTCCCCACCAGTTTATTCGCAGATTATGCAGCACTCTCTTGGGAAAAATCAAACCTAATGCCGTTGGATTATCTCTGATCAAAGTAATTACGAGTCGATAAATAAATATCTGTACTAGTTTTTCAAATTTGATGGTTTATTTTTTTAATGCTTATGATTTTTCTCGTTTACTTTTAGAAAATTTTTAATCATAACATGCGTTGATATATACATATTTTTTTAATTATTTTGTATATAATTATTTATATTATTTATGATTATTTTATGTATAATTTTTTTTAATATTTATTTTTGAACATAATATGCATTGATATATAAATAAATAAAACAAATATTATTACTTTAGATCCTTTGATTTGTTAATTCCTTAAATTTTATGATTTGAGTTACATGTTATGTAAAAAATTTTTTACACCTTTTTTTAGGGTTTTGACAAAAAAGATGGTGGTGGAATCGAACTCATTTCACATATCATTTCCCAAGAGTTGAATATTCCAATGAATGTTCTAATGGGTGCGAATCTTGCATCTGAAGTCGCTGATGAAATGTTCTGCGAAACAACAATTGGTAAGAATTTTTTTTAATTGATATTGTTGGTGAAAGATAAGGAAAAAGTTAAAAAATATTCAAACGACAAAAAATTATTGAGACTACAAAACTTTTAGCAGAAATCTCGAGATGAAATATTGTGAAAAAATAAAGCAATAAACGTGAAGTTTATGGAATCTAGTTCTTAGTCATTAGTTGTGAAAAAAAGGGAACTATCTTTTTATTGCGAAACTGTCTTTTAATCAGATGCATTTTTATGAGATAAAAAACGAGGCGAGCAGCGAGATCTGATGAATGAGTATTGCGCAACGGGTTTTTTGTCGTAAATTGAGATAACCCTCATGCATAAATAATCCTTGAATGTTGATTTCGCAGTAGAGGATTTTATCTGGGTTCAATTGAGTAATATAGATAAGAATTTTCGAAAATGAAACGATTAAAATTCTGGGTTGTTGGTTTGAATGGGGAAATGCAGTTTTTGAAATTTTTAAAAACGAGAGAAGGATTTCAGGAATTTGAAATCATTGATTTTGGAGTGATAGTTTTTTATTTTCTAGTTTATAAATCTGAGATTGCTTGTAAAATTCAGATGTTTGTAATTGTGTGGTTTTTCAAGTCATGTTTCTCACGTTCTGAATTTGTGATACATGAAGTCAATGAAGTTTTTGGAGTTCTCAACGTAATCGCAGATCTTTATTTTTCTAGTATGAAAGTCCTAAAAATTCTTTATTTTTTATAGGTGAAAATTCGAAATTACTGGAATTTTTTTAGACGAGAGTAAATAACATTACTTTTTCATTTTGCAAGGTTTTCAGAATTGAAATACGTCAAATTCAGGCGTTACAGGAATTTTAAACGTCTATTATTTCGGAATTTTTTAATTAATTAATTATTACTAATTTTCCAAATAAACAAAATTCTGAAACTGCTCAATTTCCAACAATTAAAAATTAACATTATCATAACATGAAGATGAATAAAATTTTTGATTTTGAATTTCCCCGAAATTAAAAAAATTACTGGTTGAAATTTTAAAGTTTTCGAAATTACTGGAATATTGTTAAACGAGAGTATATAACATTACTCTTCCATTTTGCAAGGTTTTTAGAATTCAAATTTCTCAATATTAGAAATTATATAATCGATTGTAGTTTTTTCAAAATAGCAGATTTTTATTTTGTAATATACGAATCTGTAATACGTTATGTACAAGAATCTTGAACATTCATAATTTCAGAATGTTTTAATTAATTAACATTAATTTTTCAAATAATAAAACACTGAAACTGCTCAATCCCCAACAATTAAAAATTAACAATGTCATAACATTAAAATAAATAAATTTTTCGATTTTTAATTTCACTGAAATTTAAAAAATTGCGGATTGAAATTTTAAGGTTTTCGAAATTACTGAAATATTTTTAAACAAGAGTAAATAACATTACTCTTCCATTTTGCAATGTTTTTAGAATAAAAATTTCTCAATATTGAAAAATATATCATTGATTCTAGATTTTTCAAAATAGCAGATTTTTATTCTGTTATACATTATGTGTAAAATTCAAATGTTACAGCAATCTTGAAAAACCATAATTTCAGAATTTTTTAATTGATTAATTAATATTCACTTTTCCAATAATCGAAATCCTGAAACTGCTCAATTTCCAACAATTCAAAATTAACAATATCATTACATTAAAATAAATAAAATTTTCGATTTTGAATTTCCCTGAAATTCCAAAAATTGCTGATTGAAATGTTCAAGTTTCAAGTTTTCGAAATTACTGGAATATTTTTAAACAAAAGTAAATGACATTACTCTTCCGTTTTGCAGAGTTTTTAGAATTAAAATTTCTCAATATTAAAAATTATTTGATTGATTCGAGTTTTTTCTGAATGGCAGATTTTTATTCTATAATATACGAATCTGTAAAACATGTGTAAAATTCAGACATTACAGGAATCTTGAACATCCATGATTTCAGATTTTTTTAATTAATTAATTAATATCAATTTTCTCAATAATCGAAATCCTGTAACTGCTCGATTTTCAACAACTAAAAATTAACAATGTCATAACATTAAAATAAGTAAAATTTTCGATTTTGAATTTCCTTAAGATTCCAAAAATTGCTGATTGAAAAATTCAAATTTCAAGTTTTTGAAATTACTGGAATATTTTTAAACGAGAGTAAATTACATTACTTTTCCATTTTGCAAGGTTTTTAGAATTGAAATACGTCAAATTCAGACGTTACAAGAATCTTGAACATCCATAATTTCAGAATTTGTTAATTAACTAATTAATAATTTTTCAAATAATCGAAATCCTGAAACTGCTCAATTACCAACATTAGTGATTAAAATATTCAAGTTTTAAGTTTTTGATCTACGAGAATTTTAATTTTAACTGTTTTTAATTATTTTACAATTTTCAATCACTCAATGTTACATATTTTTCTCCAGCAAAAAATATTTTCTTTATTAAAATACGTTTCGTAATTTCGACTTGTGTTTTTTGGTTATTCAGGATGCAAGGACAAAGTAATGGCGCCTATTCTCAGGGATATAATCCAAACTCCGTATTTCCGAGTTGTTGTTGTTGAAGATGTTGATTCTGTTGAATGTTGCGGTGCCCTGAAGGTAAATTTATTTAAAAAACTGAAATACTTCTTAAACTTCAGCTTCTTTTTACAAAGAAAAAAAGCGTTCTCTCTTAATGTCTCACTTCCCAAATTAATTCAGACATTCGTGGAGAAACAGAAACATTTCCTTATTTATTTGTTGGAATGTGGTATTGACTTTTGTGTAAATAATACTCGCATTTTTCCTTGTTCACAGAACATTGTTGCCTGCGGAGCTGGATTCGTTGACGGCCTGGATTTGGGCGACAACACAAAAGCCGCAGTCATTCGTTTAGGTCTAATGGAAATGATCAAATTCGTCGATGTGTTTTTCCCTGGAGGGAAACTCACGACATTTTTCGAAAGCTGCGGTGTAGCCGATTTGATCACTACTTGTTACGGTGGTCGCAACCGCAAGGTTTCCGAAGCTTTCGTGAGATCTGGAAAGGTAAGACTTGAATTTGAAAATTTTCATGGTACATGTTGCATTTTGTCAATTTTATTATTTATATTAATAATTTAAATAATAATTATAATAAAATTTGAATACATTTAATATATTTAATATATAATATTATTATTTTATACTAAATAAATTAAGAAATAAATTAAGTTAATAAATTAATATTATGTTAATTAAATTTATAAATTAAATCAAATATTAATATTCAATATTTAATATTATTATTTAAATATTATATATTTGAATCATTAGAATTTGATTATTAATAAAATTAATTATTACAACGCTCATAAATAAAAAACTTTAATTCTGAGAGTTTTTAGGGTATTTAAACAGTTCATGAATTATTTGGTATCGTTAAAACTAGACATATATCAAAAAAATGCGATAAAATCAAGATTCTAGGAGTCAAATAGGAATTAAATTGCTTTATTTAATTAATAATAAATAAAAATATAATAGTATTGTGAATTTAAAAAAGTTTAATGTATTTTTAGGAATAATAGAATGTATGTTATTAACAATTATATTTATATCAAGCAGAATGTATTTTCTGAATATATTTTTGGAACATTTCAACAATTGTTTTGAAAGTTAGGATTGATTTCCATAAATGACATTTTTCATGAGAATATGTTGTAAAATTTATTTATTTATTGTTATATTAAAGTAAAACCAAAAATCTTTGAAAAAAATAGAGTAATTTTCGACGGATGAAATATTTCTAAATTTCATTAGAATAAGACGAAATATTGTTACGAAAAAAATAAGTCTGAGTTGCATATTTCCTTCAGAACTGACATTTTGTTATCTAATTACAAATGTAAATTTTAAAAATATTTTGAGATATTTCACGTGAACAAATGTTTTCTTTTTTTTTTATTTCCAAAACCCACATATTTGCAAAAAATCTGATTTTATACTATATCGAAAAAAACTGAAAAAGTATAATAAAATACGACCATGTAGTTTATTCAGTAAATTAATAATTAGCAATAGTACATTAAATAAGTATATTTTTAACAATTTTTTCGTGCTTTTTACAATTCATGAAAATGTCAAATATTTTACAGTAACTTGTTGTACTTCATTTTCATATAAATAGATTTTTGATGTGAATACATTCAAAAATATATCTTTACATAAAATGAGGAAATTGCAAATGGTTAAAAAATTTTTAAATGGCATATAAGTAAATTAAAATACTTTAACAAGAAAAAAATAAGTCGTGTATTTCCTTAAAAATAAAAATTTTCCGATTATATGTATCTTATTATAACGGTTGAATTTTAAAATGAAAAGAATAATAATTTAATTCAAATTGTCTTTTTTTTTCAAGTTTTGTAAAATTTGAGAATGTCTACTCTAACACATTTAAAAATGCTTTTCAGACATTCATTGTTTTTTTTTTTTTTTTGAGTCACAGTTTTATGGTTGAAGATATTTATTATTCTACTTTATTGTATCACATTTCTTTCATGCATATCTTTTAATGAAATAAATATTTATTGAAAAATAATTTTGAATAATATTTTTATTAACAGTTTGAAGAAACAAATAAAATGAGAATGTTAAATTCAATTTTTCTTTTATTTTTCTTTTAAATTCTTCTTAATCTTGCAATACGAAATCCATTGCCAAAGGTGAAATAGCATTACTCATAAGATTATTATTTATTTAAAAACCTATCCAGTTTAAAGAAAACTTAATTAGAGCAAAAATTATATTCTGCTTATTAATTCTGTTCTCAAAATTGTTACTCAAATCATAATATCTCTTTTAAACTGCTTTCAGAACCAAATTTTTATGTCTATTAATAGATAAATAATTCACATTTTTATGTCGTTTTGGTAATTTATGATAACAGTTTATCATCACAATCTAAAATAAAAAGTTATAATTAAGGGGACCTATCGGCGTTTTTCACGACCCAACTTTACGCGTGGATTAAAAAAAAAAATATTGCTCGTAGAAACATGAAATTTGGAGGATTTGTATTTCAAGATGTACCCAAAAATACAAAATATATCGTTTGTCGAAAGTGAGCCTCAGTGCTGAGGAGTGACGTCGAGTTTTTTTGATTTTTTAATTTTTTTTCCAATAATTACTACACTTTTTTCTAAAAAAACGATTTTTTTCCTATTTTTTTTTTGAAAAAGGGACACAAAAAATTTTTTTTTACAACTTTTGGCTTCGTCACTCCCTGGAGAATTTTATCCTCTTTAAAATGATATGAAAGTTATCAAAATCGGTTAAGCCATTTTTGAGCTACAATGCACACCAGTAAAACATTATGGTTACCTTTGAGCACTCAGATCTCAGCACTGAGGCTCACTTTCGACAACGATATATTTTGTATTTTTGGGTACACCTTGAAACACAAATCCTCCAAGTTTCATGTTTCTACGAGCAATACTTTTTTTTTAATCCACGCGTAAAGTTGGGTCGTGAAAAACGCCGTCTATAGGTATAGGTCCCCTTAAATGACTTTTAAAATTGACATTTTTTGTTACTCATTTTTGTTACTTATTTCTCTTTGGTTCCGAGGATCTTATAGTTACATTGCATTTTACATATATTGTATAAAAAAAAAGATATAAATCATGGATTAATTTAATATTCGCAATAACTGATCTCTCAGAGCCAAAGGATAATTAAAAATTCATGCAGATCAAACGTTCATTTTTCTTTCTATATTTAAACTCAAATATGAGTCCTGTTCAAAAAATGTATAAACGCGAAGAGTAATCAGTTCGTCGTTACAACTCGTCAAACATCATCATTTTGCAAATTATATTTGATTCAATTATATATGATTATATAATAATATAAAACTGTTAATATATAAAAATATATAATTATAATATAATAAATAATAATAATATAGTAACTATAGTAAAATTATCAATTACTGAGAAAATATTGGAATATTAATGGTAGGAAATTTTTTTCTTCGACGTTTGCAGAGTATCGCGGAGCTCGAGCAAGAAATGCTCAACGGTCAAAAGCTCCAAGGTCCTTTCACCGCAGAGGAAGTTAATTATATGCTGAAAACAAAAAATATGGAAGATAGGTTCCCATTGTTTACCGCTATTCACCGGATTTGCGTCGGTGAACTGCAACCTGCTGACCTGATCGATTGCATCAGGAGCCATCCCGAGCACATGTAAGATTTCACTCTTGGATTTATTCTCCTGGATCAGAAATTCTACTAGCGATTATAACTGACTCGCTCGACTCGTCTCTTGCGATGTATTGCACGTGAAAAATGGAAATTTCTCTTATTTGTGAAATTTAAATACAAACTTATTTTCCAAAACTATAGCCAGTTTTTATCAATTTTCTCAACTGCGGTTTCCAAATGTAAAAACAATTTTTATTATGAAAAAAATCATTGAAAATCCTGAATATTGTAATAATCAATGAAACTTTCTTTTGGTGATATATTTACATTTCAACAAGTGAATCTTTGTATATAAAATCGAAGGCAAATTGATGTAGATACGTGTACATAATTACTTGCACGAGAGGCTAAGTCAAAGTTGTAGAATTCGTTTTTTTTTCTGAAGTGGAAAACCTGGCATTTCTTGCATTTTTTGGAAAACGATTGCTTTTAAATTTTATCGTTTGAAAAGTAGTTCCTTTGAAATATTGAAGGATCGGAATTCAGGATAGTTGCAGAGCTGTACTTGCTACTTTTAGTGCCTGAGGCAAATGTGAAAAAAATGTGTTCCCTCCTGCCAATTTATTTTTGGTTATGAAATTTTCATGTCTGTATATTGAAAAATAGTTTAAACGAAAAATTTCTTCATCTTTTATTTAAAATAATTGTCGAGTTTTTCGCATTATTTTTGAATTTTTGGACTACCATAAATAAACATTTTATTTTCCAAGTGTATGAGTCTAAAACTAGTTTTCATCATTAAATTTGTTAAAAATGAAAGATTAATTAATTTAGACTAATGTAGTGATTCAGTGAATTGTTTCACTGAAAAATAATGCAAAATGAAAATTTTAATAAATAATAGAGTTTACTACATTCTTAGGTAGTTATAGTTAGAAAAAACAGTGTTTTTTTATCACGTAAAAATTTTGAATTGAAACTTTACTGTAAAATGTGCGAATCGTTCAAAAATAGCATATTTTTATTAGGATGACTTGAATATCAAACTAAAAATATTATTTATTAACAAATTAATGAAGGAGGTAAATTTTCAGTATTTTAGTAATGTTTTTAATGATTAAAATTTTGTTGAATTTTCATACTGCATAAATTTCTTAGTGACAGATTTTAAATTTCCGGGAAGGTATCTATTATACATAAATTTTTTGTACATTGTTAACATTGTACATAAAAATTTTTGTGCGGCGGTCCATTATGCATATAATAATTGTTTACATTCATAAAAAAAACCATATCTTTTTTTAGAATTATATCATAATAATTTATTCATAATTATAAAAAAAGTAATTCAAAAATACTTGTAAATAATACCAATGCTTGCTTGTGTTTTTTTTTCTTCTTTTTTTGTGATTTTGATTCTTATACAAAATTTAAAAAAACTTTGTATAAGATTTACTTTGTAAAATTCTCATAATAAAAACTTTTTTAAAATAGTAACCTTATAAAAACCTTATAGGAAAAGTCTTTCATATAAAATTATATTTTCTGTAGAAATTTCAAAAAATTAATTGTTACTAAAAAAATTTTTTCTGTGTGAAATTTATAAAAAAACTTGTTTCATAAGAAATTTGTCTATTCAAACAGTTTATCCAAAAAAAGTGTCTTTCTAAATTTTTCAGACCATTTGTATTTTTTAATTTCATTTGATTTCAATATTTTTAAAGTTTCCTTTTTTCTTCGTTTTCAGTGTAAATATTCTTTTAATATTTTTTTTTCAAAAAGATTGTGTGAAATATTTTATACTTGAATATTCAATAAGTAACGATATTTCATATCATTAATTTCTTATTTTTTATTACATTTCGTAATTTTCATAAAAATGCAAATGGTTTTTATAAGAAAATTTTTTTGTAAAGAATTTTATAAGTTCAACTTTATAAAAAACGAAATTCTCATAAGAAATTTCTGATTATTGTAATAATTTTGACATTTTTTATAAAAACGAAAATCACTGAAGAAACAATTAAGATTTTTCATCGATAGTTGCAACGATTTTCTTGTATATCAAAGCCAAGTTATAATTTCAGTTTGCACAAAAAAATTATACACAAAAATCTCTACGTACAATAAATCTACAAAAAAAGTCAATAATGCACAAAAAATTTATGCACAATGGATACCATCCCAAATTTTCAAGTAAAATAAATTTAATTAATATGGATGCTGCTTTAATTGGCACGTAACTCGAGTTTTTTACGTCCTTTCTCCTTGGCTATAGAGTCAAATGCCTCGTCTTAGTTACAGCTCTGGATAGAAACACAATATACACCGAAAAAGTAATTTCTTGCCCGTGTTAATCTGTGTACTAGTCGTTGATTTTGGATTGTTGGTCGTTTCGATGTATAATTAAAAGCACCAAATGTTGCAAACTTGTTAATCCATCCGAAATCATGTATGTTGAAGGAGAAAATAGAAATATAAATATTTTTTGTTATCAAAGTCTTTGGTTTTGGCCATAATGAACCTGTTTTCTGGATCTGATTCTCTTTTTGTGCTTGATTAACTGTTGTGTAAAAATTTATAAAATTATCAAATAATGAAGGTTTGATAAAGTTATGGAAAATTTTTGGTTAATCGAGTTCAAAATTAGAATATCCTTTTATCCTGAGACTTCGTTCATTTTACATCTCACATTTGCATGCCATATCATGTTTCGGGTTTTTTTTTTTTTTTTAATGATATTAAATTTTAGAATTTTGGACGTTTTCAACTTTTTTTGATCAAAAGTGAAAATTTTTTCTTTCTAATAATTATGCATTATATTTTACAAGACTGCATGATTTTCATAATATTTATTTTATATTTATCAGTAATTTGTACAAAAACTTGGAAGTCATTTCAAATCTGAGACTATTTTTATAATTCGTCATTTTTTTTCGCAAGCACTCTAATTGCTTTCGCACTTTTTATTTCTTCATTATTAACTCAAATTCATATTCAGGGACGACGACGACGGAAATTCGCTGTCGGCCGGGCCAAGGTGCCACCTCTGAAGATGCCGATTTGCATGACTCTTCACCAGAATCGCGATCACTCTAACCGATTTCGTGTTCAACTAGTCGTTCGCGTTTTTGTAATTTTGTACCTGGACAGTGCGAAAGCAGTCTTTTTTGTACATACAATTTTTGCCGGAATAAAAAAAGAACTTTTATACGTTTTTGGACCAATCAAGTTTTTTTCTTATTTTTTTGTTTCTACACTACTTTTTTCCATTCAAAGACGCTCATCAAAATAGAAATTTTCTATGGCATAAGGTTTTTGTACGTAGTTATATTTAAATATTTGAATTGTTGTTTTTGGTACTTGCAAAATGCGATGTTTAAGTTGATTAATTATTATTTTTTAGTTTGATGAAGTCGATTTGTTGGAAATACGTGATTATCAAATTTTTTACTTTTAAAAAGTACTTTTTGTTGCTGAAAGTTTTATGTTTCAATTATTTAAATATTGAAACCGTTAGCACGATGAAACAGAAGAGCCAGAATTCAGAAATTTTTGATAAATTAAAATTAGATTATTTTAATAAAAAATAGAGTGATAATAAGTTATAAAAATCGGTCTCAAAAAAACACAATTCTTAGGAGAAGTCATATAATAATCGCCTTTTCGTTTATTATTTTTAAATAAAAAAAAATTAAGTTTTTGTTTTCAAATTTTGGGAAGGCATTCAAAATTTTTCACCTTTTCCCTTTCCCACGTATTTTTCTAATTTTGATATTTTGTACGATCAAATAAAAATAAATAAGGATTTCTATAACTCAGAGAAATAAGAGACAATTCATTAGAAATTTTTACAGGTAAAAGATTTTCATTCAACTACGACCAAAAATTAAAAAAAAAATTTTTAGGTCTGACTTTTTCTAACTTTTTCAACTAGGAATTCAAATTACTGAGCTTCCAAAGTAAGACATGCTTTGAGAATTTGTTGAAAATATTTTACGTGGAAAGAAATGTTTGATCGTAACGAAAACCTGCAGTAAAATATGGAGTAACTTAACTTTTAGATATGACAACTAAAGTTTTGGGTATCTCAACTGGTTGGACACCATAATGTCCAAATTGTAATGACCAAAGATTTTTACAGTAGGCAAAAAAAGTCATCGGCCACTCGAAATTTTTTTCATTTTTTGGTGTTTTTTTTTTAATAAAAAAACGTAGATTTTAATAAAAATGCATTTATTTATTCATGCCAGGATGTATTCTTACAGATTAA
>JAPYZL010103785.1:0-11751 GCA_030522825.1 Platygaster orseoliae
AACCTGTGTGAACCCACCTCGGAGAAAACTAGGAGTTTTCTGGATCCAGTCACCAACCCTCAAACCCAAAATTATAAAGGGCGAACAAAATATTACAATTTTCAGCACATCTGTCGCATGTTTTTTTCTTCTGAACGGTTTCATAATTAAGATTTTTTGACGTATAACAAATCTCGCGCACATTTGCGTCTGATCGCAACTGTTTTTTCTCCTGTCAAAAGTAATAACCTTTGACACCCGGCTTCGGCTTCGGCCACCCGAGCCGAAGCCGGGTGATTGTATGTGATTGAAGCACGCACAATCTCATCGTTATCGTGAAAAGTACAGACCTCCTCTGCTAAAAATATGTAAAAATTCATCAAATCCAACATCTTACGTTATTTCAATTTTTAATTCATGTTTCGGTTTTTGTGGTTAATTTAACAATTTTCTTCAAAACATATTTCCCTGACTCACCTATTTCCACTACTGCACATTTTACGACCAATTTTTTTTTGCACGTGATTTTTCCATCCGCTGCACACTTAACTTTCTTTTGTACATTTTGTTTTTTTGATACAAAGTTAAAAGTATGCCCTCAGCACCATAATTTTTTTGTTTGAGTTTTCAGTAACATATGTCTTGACATTTTTTCGCGCATGCGCGATAAACGTATTAATCTGACAAGGCCCTAGGCAGTTTTGCGTTATTCCACCCGCCAGTTCAAATTGAACTTGAAGCCTCAAGTTCGCCTAACACGGGCCCGGTAAGGCACTGATAGGGAAAGCCTATTTAGGGCCGGCCTGGATAGGACCTGGTCAGAACTGGGGATTGCCCTGATGCATTTCCAGCCGGGTTTTCGTGATTTTCGATTTTGTAAAGTTTCGTGATTTTTTGATTTTTTGTAACTTTTTGTGTTTTTGTGACTTTGTGCGATTTTGTGATTGTTTGTGATTTTGTAACTCTTTATGATTTGTGCTTTTTTTCTGATTTGTATCTGTATGTGTATATGATATTTCAACAGTGCAGAGAGGGAGTTGGTGGGAGAGTAGGACATACAGTTCGAAGATAAAATATGCCTATAACCTATAGATGATCATGGTGAATCACTGTGCGGAATTACCGAGTTTTCCGCCCCGAAATCGGGATTTTTCGCGATTTCCGGGATGCTGTCCCGAAACATCAGGGAATTTCTCATGCTATCCTGAATGAATCAATTAGTTTTCCTGCACACGTCTATTGAAAGCAAATAAAAAAAAATTTTGAGAAATACAAAAATCTAATTCCCAAAGTTTCCGCATCGACAGTAAAATACCTTCTTAGGAAAGGTTTCTTCCTGAAGGTAAGAAACCTACTTTCTCTGTATTACGATATTGATAGAATTCGGTATGAAAAATTAGGCAGAGATTGGTCAAACGGGTAAAAAAATACGTTTATTGCGTGGTCGAATGCGGGAGTATGTTAACAGTCAATTGGAACCAGGTTCTGAATATTGTAGAGTACAATATGAATGACTTGGAGACAACTGGACAAACCGTTCGATACATACAGTTAATGCGGGGGTGAATTCGTGGGTGGACCTCAGACAGGACAATGTATAGCTATAAACCATCCTTCAACTACGACGAATGTGTTATGGGAAATTTGGGGACCATTGGACAAACGGTTCGGTACATACACTTGGACTACGGAAAATATGTTATGGAACATTTGGGGAAAATTGGTCAAAGGGTTCGATGTATACAGATAATGTGTGGGTGCGTGCGTAGGTAGAGTGTAGACAGGACAATGTAAAGCTATAAACCATTCTTCAACTACGAAAAATGTGTTATGAAAGATTTGGGGAAATTGAACAAACGGTTCGATATATACAGTTAATGTGTGGGTGAGTGCGTGGGTGGAGCTCAGATAGGACAATGTATAGCTAGCTATAAACCATCGTTGGACTACGAAAAATATGTTATGAAACATTTGGGGAAAATTGGTCAAAGGGTTCGATATATACAGATAATGCATGGGTGAGTGCGTTGGTGGAGTGCAGATAGGACAATCTTCCATAGCTATAAACAATCCTTGGACTGCGACGAATATGTTATGAAAGATTTCATTGAATTCGGTCAAGTGGTTCAAGAGTTATGGAGTCACAAAGAAAGTGGCATTGATTTTTATATATATAGATTAGGGTGTCCGTTATTCAGGCGATGTCGGAATTTTTTCCATTCCCCCCCTTGAAAAGTTTTAGAATAATTTTAAAAAATTTATTCTAAAATTTAAAGGTGATCGGTTCATATTCACACGTGCCCCAGAACCGATGAAATTTTGAACGTAAATAACATGTGTTTTCAGCCGACTCTAGGAGAAAATGCATAACTTTTTTCCTGGTTGACATAAAATTATGAAACTTGTTAGATTTTTAAGTCAGAGTATGGAGAACAAGACTGCATTTTTGCAGAATTTTCGAAACATGCCATCATACAGTTACAACCCTGCAAAATTCACATTTTCCATTTTTCTTGCCGGAAGCCATGTGAATTCACATTTAATTTTTTGCCAAACACATTTTTGCATATTTTGAGTAATGTAAAGTACTTCGTAAGATTCATGGCTCCATGTTTCATTGATTTATGGTCATAAAAATCGTCAGCTCATGCCGATTTCATTTTTTTGATAATCATTGGATGCATATTCTACTATACAGGGTGTTCCACAGTGAACGATGCATATTCTACTATACAGGGTGTTCCACAGTGAACGGAAATCCTTGACATCATGAATTTCTCATGAAATTCTACGTAAATTTTCTTTAAGCCATTTTTCACAAAACTGAAAATCAAAAAAATCATTAAACTTTGAAATGTAAGCAATAAATGCTCTTTTTCGACTAGTGTGGATAAAAATCACGTACCAAACTCTGCCCAAATTTTCTTCATATTTTACTGAGTCAAAAATTCCTTTGCTACTTTTCGCAAAACTCAAAATCAAAAAACAACATTGCAACAAGCAACAGTTAGATGTTTAAAGTCAATCATCTTCTAATAATCAGACTATGCACTGAGATGTAAATTAATATATTTCAAGGATTTCAAGGATTTCCGTGTACTGTGGAACACCTTGTATAGTAGAATATGAATCCAATGATTATCAAGAAATATGAAATCGACATGAGCTGACGATTTTTATTACCATAAATCAATCAAACATGGAGCTATGAATCTTACGAAGCACTTTACATCACTCAAAATATGCAAAAATGTGTTTTGCAAAAAATTAAATGTGAATTTACATGGCCTCCGGTAAGAAAAATGGAAAATGTAAATTTTGCAGGGTTGGTACTGTATGATGGCATGTTTCGAAAATTCTGCAAAAATGCAGTTTTATTCTCCATACTATGACTTAAAAATCTACCAAGTTTTATAATTGTATGTCAACCAGGAAAAAAGTTATGAATTTTCTCCTAGAGTCGGCTGAAAACACATGTTATTTACACTTAAAATTTCAACGGCTCTGGGGCACGTGTTAATATGAACCGATCACCTTTAAATTTAAGAATAAATTTTTTAAAATTATTCTAAAACTTTTCAAGGGGGGGGGGGGAATGGAAAAAACTCCGACATCGCCTAAATAACGGACACCGTAATATATATATCTACATATATATTAGGGTGGTTTTTTTTTTGATATATTGGAATTTCAATCAACGCACCCCCTTAAAGTTGCCAAATATAAAAAAAGTAAGAAAGCCTAAATTTGAGCTGAATCGTAGCAAATTAACCCGTGCCTCAAGAGCAGTAAAGTTTAGTGAAAATAGCAATTTTTATGAAAAAAACCATATTTACGAAAAAATCGAAAAAAAAGTTAAAATTTTTGAAAATAATTGTGGATTCTAATTTTCAAGCATAACTCTGCTATATTTTTCGAAAAAGTTACTCTTGAACACTTGTTCTTCAAAAAAAAAAAAAACTTCGTGCAAGAATTTTGAACCATATTAATGAAGGTCGAAAGGAGCTAACACACATTTTTTTCGAAATTGACTTTTTTGCATTTTATAAAAATTCATGATTTTCCCCACACGTAGGTATATGAGAAATTCCATTAACCGAAAAAAAAGTCTCAAAAAAAAGTTCTACAAATCACGCTTGGGCTAACCCTAGTAGTGTCATGTGGTCAAAAGAGGCTAACCGAATACAGAGTGTCGATGAACCAGTATTTCGTATTTGAACATAGACACACAACATACACACAACACCACTCATGTAAAGTGACGCACTCGACACATTTGAGCTAGTGTTCCGCTCCACACACACATAGACAGACACACAAGTAACAGATTCATTGTAAAAGGCCTCCGGCCAGAAATTGAAGTTTTGTTAATTTGGGAATAAATAGAGACTCGTAAAGTGACAAGTTGTATTTGAAAATCCCCTATCGCAAACATATTGGCGCCCAACGTGGGGCAACTTCCCAGAGAACCGGCCCCGTGAGAAACAGAAAAGCGTCGTCGTCGCGACACCATTGCCACGGCGACAACGAGATCTGACCACGTCTGAGCTGCCCCTGTGCCCCACACCGTCCCGAGAGCCAAGCAGAAGATTACGAGTGGCATCGCCTGGAAACGAGGTTGGCGAGTCACCTAGAAATCCATCCTATATTTCCAATTCCTGAGTTTCCGCATTCATATATGATTTATTGCCGGTTTATACCTGTCAGGCACTACGACCTAACCTAACCTAAGAGATCCACAGATGTACCAATTCCTGGAGACCGAAACCCCCTAGAGTTGATTGTTTCAATGGCGGGAAACCGCGGTTGATTTGAATTTCGAATTATTAATTAATATTTCTGATGTAATTATTAATTGATATTTGTGATAATTGATTTGAATTTCGAATTATTAATTGATATTTCTGATGTAATTATTGATTGAATTTGTGATAATTGATTTGAATTTCGAATTATTAATTGGTATTTCTGATATAATTATTGGTTGATATTTCTGATAATTGATGTGATTTGTGATTATTAATTGATATTTCTGATATTATTTTTAATTGGTATTTATAATGATTGATGTGATTTGTGATCATTAATTGACATTTCTGATATTATTATTAATTGATATTTGTGACAATTGATGTAATTTGTGATTATTAATTGATACTCCTGATATAATTATAGATTGATATTTGAGATAGTTGATATGATTTGTGATTATTAATTGATATTTCTCATATAATTATTAATTGGTATTTATGATAGTTGATATAATTGGTGATTATTATTGATATGGTGTGATATTGACATTTCCTATGTGAGGAATTATCCATTTGTAATGGTTTCGTAAAAAGGGGAAAGAATAGGTATTATTTAACTGAATTGGGTATAGAAAAGAGTTCAAGATGTCGCAATCTATCAAATTGAGGTATACACGCGGTCAAATCAAGGCGCAACTCACCAGAATCCGGAACAGTCTCGGATATTTGGAACAAGTTTGAGAATATTCAATCCCAAATTGAAGAATCGTCACCTGAGACTGAGGCTGAAGCATTCGAGGAGGAGTGTACCCAGGAACGAATGGTCTTTGAAGAGAACTATTATGCGGCTTCAACGGATCTTCAAGAGATCATCGATATAGCAGACGAAAGACAGCAGTTATTCCTCCATTCCACAACTCAGGGAAGAGATACAACAACAGCAGAAGCGTCCACGTCTCATCGAAGCAGTCGACTAATACTTCCCGTCATACGGATTCCAGATTTTGGAGGAGATTACACTAAATGGCTGTTTTTCAAGAATAGTTTTGAAACAACTATCCACAACGACCCAACACTGACCAACGTCCAAAAGCATCAATACCTCATAGGAGTTTTGAAGGATGAAGCTCTCACCGTCATTGAAGGGTTCACCCTGGACTCGGAGAACTACAAAAATGCATGGAAACTCCTGAAGGACACTTATGACAACACGATGTTAATCATAGAGAAACGCGTAGCAGGCCTGTTCGAGCCACCAATGCTTACAAAAGAGAATAGAGCTGATTCCATGCGCCAATTCATTTGGCACATTCGCACTCATATCGCCGCATTGAAAACGCTAGGTCGACCCACTGAACACTGGGATTTGCTGATCATGCACATGGCCAAAGAGAAATTGGATTTTTCAGAGAAGCGAGACTGGCAGAAAGAAATCAAGGACAAAACTCCAGAGAACATGCCGACTTTACAAGAGTTCTTGGAGTTTTTGACGGAACGTTCAAAAACCCTGATGCTTCTACCTCATTCCAAACAGAAGACTACAGTCATAGAAGCAATTAAGAAACCATCGAATTCCACATATCCAAGTAAAGAGAGAAAATTAGAAAGGAAGATCGTCTTTTCTACAACCACTCAAGATACATGTCAGTTATGCAAAGGAGCACACCGCAATTTCCAATGTGACGAACTTTTGTCCTTTGCACCTGGTGAGAGGAAAAAGTACCTGGAAAGCAAAAAAAACACTGCACCAACTGCTTGTTATTTGGGCACACCGCCGAGAAATGCAGAGGCAAGAGATGCAAGATTTGTGGCGAGAGACATAACACTCTACTGCATCAGGAGAAACAAGCACTCACTGTCAACACCGAGCGACCAGTCAGCGTTGTAGCTTTCACCCAACATACCTCAACGAGACTTCTTTCTACCACACTGATCTGGGTGAAGGATTTCCAGGGCAATGTAATCAAGTGTCGCGCTCTTTTGGACAGCGGCTCAGACTCTCACTTGATTACGGAGGACCTTTTCAAGAGATTACAACTACCAAGTTTGAACAAACTATTTCAAATAAACGGGATTGGAACCTCGAGAATAGACTGCAAGAAAATTACAGAGATTCAGACTGCTTCAATGCACAGTCAATTCGAAGCAACAATACAGTGTTTGGTGGTACCAGAGATCATTCAGAGATTACCCTTGGTGCCTCTAGATACGAAACGCATCATCATCCCAGAGGACTTCATTCTCGCAGATCCGCACTTCCATCTTCCCAAACCAGTGGACTTACTCATCGGCACTGGACTGTTCTGGAAGCTCCTGATAGGCCCACCTGTCACGCTACGCGAGGACCAGCCGACTCTACAGAATACAAATTTCGGAGGGATCTTTGGTGGTGAAGTGGACATCGAATCGTCCCAGAAATCGTCGCTTTGTTGCAAGGTGTCGAATGTACAGCTTTCAAACCAACTGGAACGATTCTGGAAACAGGAAGAATTATCAGAGACAGTATTCTATACAAAGAAAGAGAAACAATGCGAAGAGTTGTTTCAAACCACCACAACCAGAGACAACGATGGGAAGTTCATCGTACGATTGCCAATTAGATTCGAAATAGAACTTGGCGAATCCAGAACCAGAGCACAAAAACGATTTGGAGATCTTGAAAGGAAATTCAAACGACAGCCAGCACTACAAGAAGCATATTGCCAATTCATGGATGAATATCAAGAATTGGGACACATGGAACCCATCATGCCAGAGCCAAAAGCATCTAGGTCAACATACTACATTCCTCATCAGCCAATCATCAAACCAGACAGCATTACCACAAAGATCCGCGTTGTTTTCGATGCCTCATCCAAGTCATCCAATGGAAGCTTGTCGAACACGATTCTCATGCCAGGACCTAACCTGCAAAAGGATTTGTTCCAGATCATCCTAAGGTTCAGATCTCATCAATTTGTTCTGACGTCGGACATTGAAAAAATGTTCAGACAAATCATAATACATCCAGACGATCTCCCTCTTCAGCAAATTCTGTGGAGGAAGGATCCAAGTCAACCTCTGAAGGAATACCATTTAAATACCGTCACGTATGGTACAGCTCCAGCTCCATACCTGGCCATGCGATGTCTGCAAGAACTCGCCACTATCTACAAAACCGAGTACCCAGAAGCAGCCCGAGTTATCGAGGAAGATATCTACATGGACGACTGCCTCGCAGGAAGAGATACCATCGAGGAAACCATCACCTTGTAACAGGAGCTCATGGAAGTTTTCAAAAAGGGACACTTTAATTTACGCAAATGGAGATCAAACGATCCAAAATGTCTGGAACGACTTGCCATCCAATCCAAGGAGGATGACCTCATAGTCCTAGACAAGGAAGGAGCAAGCAAGACTTTTGGTTCGTTTTGGGACTCTTTACATAAGGGACGAGTTGCAGTACAGAGTAAAAGAGTCACCAGATCGAGCTACCACCAAACGCGAAATCCTCTCCAAGGTGTCTGAAATCTTCGATCCTTTAGGCCTCATTGGACCCGTCCTGTTAATCGGCAAAATCATCATACAATCTTTGTGGAAAGAAGGATTGGATTGGGACCAGCATCCCCTTCAAGAGACACAAGAGCTTTGGGACTTCTATTATTCATCACTACCTCAGATGAACCTCTTCCAAATACCGCGAAACATCAATCCAAGAAACCAGAACAGGACCTTCGAGTTAATCGGCTTCAGCAACGCCTCAGAAAAAGCGTATGGAGCCTGTTGGTACGCCCGCAGCTTTGACGAGGATGGACAACCGCAGTCACACCTTCTCTGTTCCAAATCAAAAGTGGCACCTTTGAAAACTCAATCAGTTCCTCCGCTCGAGTTAGAGGCAGCATTGTTGTTGGCAAAACTATACTTGACAATCCGAACTACCTTCAAAGGGAAAATTCAAGGTGTCAGTCTTTGAACAGACAGTACCATTGTTTTGGGATGGCTCAAAACAGAACCCTACCTGTTGAAGACATACGTGGCAAATCGCGTTTCCAAGATTCAAGAGCACACAACAGGAATACCATGGAGCCACGTGAATTCTAACGAGAACTGAAGGCCTTCAAAACCATTCGTTGTGGTGGCATGGACCATCATGGTTGAAACAAGACGACCTGACTACTTCTGATTACGAAGAAGAAATAGAGTTACCAGAGACTAAGGCAATCGTGACAACGTTAATGGTCACCGAGCAGGCAATCCTTCTGACGAGATACTCGTCGTTCCTGAAACTCTGTATAATTATCGCATACTGTCAACGGTTTCTCTACAATACTAAAAATCCAGACAACAAGAAGACTAGAACTCTGACGGTTGAAGAGCTGGACTTGGCAGAAATCTCTGTTCTTCAATTGACCCAGCAGGAAGTATTCCACAAGGAAATTCAGTCATTAAAGAACCGTGACGAGATACCACGTCATAGCAGCCTCAGCTCCCTCTGTCCCTTTTTAGATGGACAGGGACTTTTGAGAGTTGGAGGGAGACAAAAAACGCAGATATCATGGATCACCAGAGGCATCCCATTCTTTTACCTGCTAGGCACCATATCACAACCCTCATTATGTCTGCTGAGCACCTCAGATTGAAACACTGCCCACCGGAACATCTGCTGCACAGCATCAGAAACAAATACTGGCCTATCAGTGATCGAAGAGAAGCGCACAAGATTGTGAGGAGATGCATCGCGTGTTTCTGGTTTTGTCCTCCCACGCCGGACACGTTGATGGGGCAGCTTTCATCAGAACGAGTCAAGATGTTTACACGCCCTTTTGCCGTGACGGGAGTCGACTACGCGGGCCCATTCAAGATCCGAGAAAGCAGGCGTCGTGGTCGCATTCACGTTACCAAGGCTTACATGGCAGTATTTGTCTGCTTCAGCACAAAAGCTGTTCACCTGGAACTCGTTACTGAATTGAGCACCGAGGCTTTCCTAGCAGCGTTACAACGCTTCACAGCAAGAAGAGGGATATGCAGCCAAATTTTCTCGAACAACGGGATAAACTTTGTCGGAACAGCCAATGCTCAGAAAGAGTTGCACGATTTCCTTCAACAGGAGAACCCTGAGATAGCCACGTACCTGGCAAGGCAGAAAATAGTGTGGCATTTCATTCCACTTCGCTCTCCACATTTCGGAGGTCTGTGGAAGGCGGCAGTTAAGATGGTCAAGAGGCATTTCCTCACCGAGACGCAAGGAAGGATACTCACCTTCGAGGAGTGTTATACTTTGGGATATTGAGGTTATCTTGAACTCACGCCCATTGACGCCCTTGACTAATGACCCTAATGACCTCAATGTCCTTACCCTTTCCCATTTTCTCCTGAATACTTCGCTTTCACAGCCTACTCAACTGGACCTAACTAATAATCCAACTAGTCGTTTGTCTTACTGGCAGCATCTTCAGCAGCTCCGCCAAAGGGTTTGGCAACGCTGGGTTCAGGAGTACTTGCCCGAGATGCAGAGGCGAAACAAGTGGCAATCTCCCGGAGAATCAATCAAAGTTGGCACTTTGGTGCTTCTGGTCGACAACAACACTCCACCACTGAACTGGCCCGAGGCAGGGTCAATGCCGTGCACCCTGGCGCTGACGGCGAGATTCGTGTGGTGACCGTGAAGACGCAGTGGGGAACCCAGACCTGAGCAGTGAAGAAGATTTGTCCCTTTTTTGAGAACTAAGAGACATTGGATTTATTTCTTATTCATTTCTTATTCATTTTTTATTAATTTCTTATTCATTTATTATTCATTTCTTATTCATTTTTTATTAATTTCTTATTCATTTATTATTCATTTCTTATTCATTTTTTATTCATTTCTTTTCATTTGATTTGAGTGATTTTTCTGTTACATTTGCATTTATTCATTCTTTGGATCACTGATGTTTGATTTTGAAAGCCGACCTTTCAAGAGGTGGCAAGATGTCGAAGAACCAGTATTTCGTATTTGAACATAGACACACAACATACACACAATACCACTCATGTAAAGTGACGCACTCGACACATTTGAGCTAGTGTTCCGCTCCACACACACATAGACAGACACATAAGTGACAGATTCATTGTAAAAGGGCTCTGGCCAGAAATTGAAGTTTTGTTAATTTGGGAATAAATAGAGACTCGTAAAGTGACAAGTTGTATTCAAAAATCCCCTATCGCAAACACAGAGTCTTATGGGAAATTCATGTTTTACTTTTAATTTGGTCGGTTTCATTGAAGACAAGTGTTTAATTTCTCCATCAATTAGTTTCGCTGGGAAACTGAGACTAGTGGCAAACAGTTTTGGAAGAAATGACCGGAAAAATTTTCTCACTAATAACCCATTTTATTGTACCAAAATTATGTACAATACTTACATGTAAATTTATGTATTGTACATCATGTTTGTACGATAAGATTGAATAATTTGAAATAACATAATCATTTAACCATGTACAAAATTTTTCAACTATGCTAATTAAACGACCTGCATACTTTTCCTCACGTCATAAAAATTTGAGCATATATGAAAAAATTTCATTTTTTTACATTTATTTCTGTCAAGAATGATTTTCTTTCTGAAATTTTCAGGATAATAATTCTTTAAAATATTGTAAGCGAATACAAAATTTATTTGGAAGGAAAAATGTTCCAAAACATTAAATTTTCAAAAAAATTTAAAAAAACGATTCTCGTAAAAGAATTTTTTTCCCATGCATCCGTAAAAAAGGCCACTTTATCTCTATGGAATGCGGGAACAAAAGCCCCTTTTTGGGGTACTCGGAAATCAGTGGAAAATATCAACGAAAACCCTGGGAAATATTCATTAATCACGGATCAGGCAACTTTCTTCCCTGTGATCAGAGATTTATGAATATTTCCCTAGGGTTTTATTGATAACTCCCGCTGATTTCCGAGTACTCCAAAAAGAGAATTTCGTTCCTGCGTTCCATAAAAATGAAGTGGCCACTTTTACACATGCATGGGAAAAAATATTGTATGCTACACGAGA
>JAPYZL010103789.1:0-26399 GCA_030522825.1 Platygaster orseoliae
GCATTTTTCAATTTCAATTGCATTTTTCAATTTCAATTGAATTTTTATATATCAATTGCATTTTTCAATTTCAATTGCATTTTTATATTTCAATTGCGTTTTTATATATCAATTGCATTTTTATATTTCAATTGCATTTTTTAATTTCAACATCAATTTCAATTTCAACATTAATTTCAATTGAATTTTTATATTTCAACTGCATTTTTCAATTTCAATTGCATTTTTCAATTTCAATTGCATTTTTATATTTCAATCGCATTTTTATATTTCAATTGCCTTTTTATATTTCGATTGCATTTTTCAATTTTAATTTTAACATCAATGTCAATTGTATTTTTCAATTTCAACATCAATGTCAATTGCTTTTTTCAATTTCAATTTAAAAAATAATATACTGTTATTTTGTATTTTCGAGCAATAATTCATGGATATATATGTAAAAAGTAATTTTAGGGCAAAATGTGGTGGTCAAAATCGGACGAGCCTTGGCAAACTTTGGCGGCTTGCATGGAATTGGTGAAGGCGATGAGGCATCCGAATCCGCAAGAGTACGTGAGTTCTTTTCCGATTCATCAAGACGGAAGTTGCAACGGGTTGCAGCATTACGCGGCTCTTGGCCGAGACGTCATCGGAGCTGAAAGCGTCAATTTGTTACCAAGAGACGTGCCACAAGACGTATACAGAAGAGTCGCCGATATGGTAAATCATCCCAGTGACAAACTCATTTCCGATGAGGCCATTTCCAACATGATACCTCTCTCTTTTTTTTGATAATTTTTTACCCCCCCCCCTTCCTTTCAATATTCAATAAATAATCAATATATAATAAATATGATTTATAATTACAATATAATAAATAATTCAATAAATATTCAATATTTATTACAAATATTGAAATAATAAGGAACCAATGAAATGCTAAAAATCTGTCTAGTTATGATTTTCTAGAGTTACAAAATCCCGAAGTAAATATATATTTTAACAAACAAACATTTTAACAAATTATATTCCAAAATAGTACATTCACAATGAACGAAAAATTTTGAAAATTTTGAAAATTTTGAAAATTGGAAAAATGGAGAATCTTACACAATATTTCCTTCAATTTCCAATTTTTTTTTTCCTAAGATTTTTCGACGTATTATGAAAATGGTTTGAAAATGTTTAGGTTGAAAAGATACGAGCCGAAGATGCAAAAAACGACGTGAAAATAGCTCAATTGTTGGAGGGTCACGTAAATAGAAAAGTTGTGAAACAAACTGTGATGACGACTGTTTATGGCGTGACCAAGTACGGCGCTAAACTGCAAATCATTAAACAATTGAAAGGTAATACAAGTTGCATTGAAAATAAATAATAATAAGGGAAAAGGATGTTTTGATGATTTGGTATTTTTGCAGAAATTGAAGATATTCCGAAAAAAAGTATATGGCTGGCGGGTTCGTATTTGTCCAACAAAACTTTCGAGAGCTTGCAGTCCATGTTCACGAGCACTAAAGAAATTCAAAACTGGCTGACGGAGTGCGCGAGACTGGTGGCGCAAGTTCGACAACAGAGCATGGAATGGGTCACACCTCTTGGATTCCCAATAGTGCAACCTTACATGAAACGTTACAGAGTCAAGGCTGACAATAATAATACTACGAGCAAGGAAGCTATAGAAATCGTTACGTCACGGTACGCGAGTGGTTTACATTTTTTTTCTTATACTGCAATTTATTTTATTGCCTCTTTACAAGTATTGATTGTTGGCTTTTGTACTTTTAGAAGAGCGAATGTATCGAAGCAGAAAAACGCGTTTCCTCCCAATTTCATTCATTCTTTGGACTCGAGTCATATGATGTTGACGAGTTTACATTGCCAAAGCGCTGGTATAACTTTCGTCTCGGTGCACGACTGTTTTTGGACGCATTGTTGCGACGTCGAACAAATGAGCAAAGTGAGTCATTTACACATTTTTTGGAATTCATCAAACTTTTTATTATGACTTGCAAGGAATATGAAAACAATGATTTAATTTTTAAAAAACTTCAATATGCAATTTTTTATTGGGTCAACTTTTCAACATCTTTTTGACAAATTTAGGAAATTATTGTGTGTTTTACAAATTAAATAATTTTTTGTGAATATTTTCAACGATTTGTGATTCGAATATTATTTCATTTTCATCACACTTTTTATTATGACTCAAAAGGTTTTTCGAATTTGAAAACAATAATTTATTTTTGAAAAAACTACAATATGCAATTTTTCATTACGTCAACTTTTCAACATCTCTTTGAGAATTCAGGAAATTTTGGTGTTTTTTACAAATCAAATTATTTTTGTGAATATTTTCAACGATTTGTGATTCGAATATTTTTTCTTATTCATCACATTTTTTATTATGACTCAAAAGGTTTTTTGAATTTGAAAACAATCATTTATTTTTGAAAAAACTACAATATGCAATTTTCCATAGGTCAACTTTTCAACATCTCTTTGGAAATTCGAGAAATTTTGGTGTTTTTTTACAAATCAAATTATTTTTTGTGAATATTTTCAACGATTTGTGATTCGAATATTTTTTCATATTCATCACATTTTTTATTATGACTCTAAAGGTATTTTTTATTATGACTCTAAAGGTTTTTCGAATTTTAAAACAATCATTTATTTTCGAAAAAACTACAATATGCAATTTTCCATAGGTCAACTTTTCAACATCTCTTTGAAAATTCAGGAAGTTTTGGTGTGTTTTACAAATTAAATTATTTTTCGTGAATATTTTCAACGATTCGTGTTTCGAATATTTTTTCATATTCATCACATTTTTTATTATGACTCAAAAGGTTTTTCGAATTTGAAAATAGTCATTTATTTTTGAAAAAACCACAATATGCAATTTTTCATTAGGTCAACTTTTCAACATCTCTTTGGAAATTCAGGAAATTTTTGTGTTTTTTACAAATCAAATTATTTTTTGTGAATATTTTCAACGATTTGTGATTCGAATATTTTTTCATATTCATCACATTTTTTATTATGACTCTAAAGGTCCAACATTTTTTTAAAATTCAAGAAATGTCTGTATTTTTCATAACTTGAATTATTTTCCTTTTTTTTTCACAAATATTTTCAATGATTTTTGATTCAAGAATTGTCTTAAATTTGTAGAGTTACTTTTATAAACCCGAAAACGTTGAAAATTTGAGACTTGAAGGTGCCTTTTTTTCGTTTTTCAGATTTGCCGAGAACAGTTCGTTGCTCTTCACTCGCAACCAATTTTAGAAGACTTGTCGCAATTTTTACTGAAGAGGTTCAAATATCCCGAAAAGTGAGTACCCAAATAATCATTCAGACGTTAATATATGGTACATTTTATTTTTATAAAATATTGTTGCTTACATCACTTATTGTATAAAAATACTAAGAAAAGCAAAAAATGCTTTGTAATGCAGTTACATGCTCAGAGTGGCTTTTCTGACAAACAACATTGTTCTAGTAAATTTCTCAATGCAAGTCTTGCAAAGTTTAACATTTACCGACAAAAAATCACTACAGTTTCTTAGATACAATCATCGTTTGCAAAAAAAAATACGTTTATTGACTTGAAAATAGTTGTATTGGGGTTTGTTGGATCCGAAGAAAGCTTTTGTTGGTACTAAGGTAATTTGTCTGTACTTTTCAGTGAGTTGAAAGCTACTCAATCAAAGATATCGCTGGGAGAAAAAACTCTCCTGAACCAAACGCTGGCGAGTGTTCCGGAGAAAGGTTGCTTGGATCTTAGGGAAATTTTATCCTCGCCTTACTTCTTCAGTTAACTTTTTTACACTGTATATATGTAATGTTTTTACGAAAATAGTAAAAGTCAAATAAGAACATTATTTCCCGACTTTTGTTTTTCGTTTTTCTAACCTAGTTTTAGATTAGAAATTTCGTTGTAAGTCGCTAAGCGTGGGTCACGATTTCCGGTGGAGATTGCGTCGAACTCGGGTAAATGTCGTCCACGTGATTTTCCAGCACCGGATGCGGACCTGGGCTCAGGTCGTTGGCTTTATCTTGAACCTCCTTGAACGAAGTCTTGAAACGAATCGTTTTTTAGCCATTCGGAACAATCCCCAAAAAACAAGAATACACCGCAAAACTTGTAATTATACCTTGATATTATCCAATGTAGTACTCAAGGAAATTTTGATGTGATTGAATTCCTGGGTGACTAAAGATAATCTCCCGAGAAGGAAATTGAGGTTTTCGTCGACCTCCATCATTCGTTTTGTTATTTCGCCAACCTAAAACACATTCAAAAGCTATAAAAACAAAGAAGGAAAAGTTGAAAGAGAAAGGTATTTTGGTACTTTGTTTTCCATGCCACCCATCGTAGAAGTCGTCCCTGCGACGTAGGCCTCGCTCTGCTCGTGAAGCCTTTCCAGTGCTTTTGCACTTTCCATCATTTGCTGATACATGGCATTTATTTGTCTCCAAACCTACACATTTTTTAGTTGATTAATAATCCTTGCTTAAGTTATAAATAATCTAACAGGAACACGATAGCTCTGCTGAACAGGGACATGAGTAGAAAACATTTTCGGGGGGAAAATATATTCCCTTTGAGACTACGTGATTTTACGGGAGTACGATTTTTCAATTTTTGCAATTTCGGGATTTTCCGATATGGTATTATAGATTTCTATTGCACTCTTTTTAATACTATACTGATTTGAAGACTCGAGTATTAAAATTGTGATGGATTGAAGTAATTTGATTGATTTGTTTTGGAAATGAATAAACCTGGCTCATCTCCTGCTCCATTTTAGTCGTCAAATTGGCCAAAGCCCCATTTTGGTTGTCGAGAATGTCTGTCGACATGCCATCGAATCGACTGTTCAAGGTCGCGTTGATGCTAGCCCCATGGCTTCTCACCAAATCCCCGACCTCCGTAAGAATCTGGTGCACCCCGTATTCGACCCTTTTTTTCGTGTCCAAAACGTGATCTGCCATTGAAACCATGACCGATTGCCCTTTTTCCAGATCGTGCACTTGTTGGTTCACTTTTTTCACGTCATTCGACAGTTGTGATCTACACATTCATAAAACTGTTTATTGTGGAATAATTATAATTAAATATATTTTTTTTAGTTTTAAAATAATTCAAGTACCGCATTCCCTCCATCAACTCTCGCCTTTCGTTCCGGGACTGGAAAATTCCGTCGCGTACAGTTTCAACTTGTTTCATAACCAAGTCCTCTAAAATGTGCCTCGTTTCCTGGAGAGACTCCAGTGTATTATTGTGCAATGACTGGACATGTTTCGTGCTAAACAAAAGAGACTTTACCGATTTTGAGGGAAATTTCCTTGCACAAAAAAAAGTTGATGTAATTGCAAATGCAAACGTAGTCCAAAATCATGAACTCTGAGACTAAAGAAAGAATTGGGTCTTTTTAAATTACTCTGCAAGTTGACGAACTCTGTCGGAAGTCTCTTCCAATAATGTCGCGACCCTAGCGAGAGCTCGGTTTTGTTCTTCCACTGTCACACTGAGATTCGGAGAATCATTTCTTCCCTGCTCCTCGGATTTTTCTTCCAACTTTTGCAACGAGCTTTCCATGTTGCGGATCATTTCTTCCACGTCGTTCACCTTGAAAACAATTTTTCCAAAAATTATATCATAATAGCAATTCTTCAATCAAAGAATTGTCATTACCCCATTGAAGATGATGTGAATCTTCGAACTCTGCTTGGCTGCCTCTTTCGAAATCTCTTGGAAAACGGCAAATTGTGGTTCCAGTTTCTCGACTTTGGAAACCAGCTGGGATAGTTGGTTATCTATTTTTACTAAAGTTTCCGAATAGTCGTCACCTTTGGCTTGCCGCGATCGTTCCTTCGCCTCGAGAACAATACTTTCCACGTCGCTAACTCGACTCATGAGACGATTTTCCATCGTCTTCATAGCTTCCGTTAGTTTTTCCAACTGTATTCTCTCCCTCTCGTCTTTCTGACAAATTAGACAAACAAAAGGTTCAATGATTACAAAATTATGGAATATAATATATTTGACAATAAAAGAAGAAAATGTTGATAAAAAGGAAGAGCATAAGTAACCTGAATGATGATTTGTTCTATGTTGGCTATTCGCTCTTCTAGGACCTTGAGGCCCTCCATCGTAGAGACCCTTTTTGTTAGCAGCGCGATGGCTTTTCTCGTCTGCTCTCCCGAGTTTTTTCCCCGAGCTTCGTGCCTGTCCAACTTGTCAGTGTTTTCGCGCATTACGTGCACCAAACTCAGCATCGCGTCTTTTATGTCTTCGTGTCTAAAGCAATTTTGAGAATTTCCAATCAATAATTATTGCTTGTTCAGCATACTTGATTACATTCAAAGAACATTAAGAGGTCAAGATAGTGATTTCAATATAGCGAACCGGAAAAATCCAAAACGTCTATCACACTGGAATAACAAATTTCCCATACAAATAGAATTAACATTGTTAACGTAACAATCAGGGCTGGATTTACCCAACGGGCAAATTAGGCAAATTCTTTTGAGGAAACTTTCGAAATTTGATTCAGTACCATGATTTTGTTTGGAATTTGTTTACTAACTAGAAAATTTTCTTAAATAAAATATTATTTTAGATAGTTATAATTTGTATAGAGTTGAGATGAAAAATATGGGAAGAATGAGGAAGAAAGTGGGTTGATGGGAGTTTAAAAAAAGAAGAAGCCTCGGGACGAAATGAAAATATGGGAAGTGCTCGGTTCAACGATCGCCGCAATAACCGCAAAAGAATAAGAAAGAAGAAGAGGCGAGCTAGCGATCGGAGAGTGCACGAGCGGTGGGATGAAATAACAACAAAAAATGCGAATTAGGTGGAAGGGGGCAATTAAAGTTGAACTCACGTAGTAATCTCCCTTGGCTCGGAGAAGCCGAGGACGAGGCAAAGGAGGAACGCCCTGGCCACGGCGTACTTTTTCATAATCGCGGCGTATTTCCACTGGAAAAGCCGATTATTTTTCCGACTTTCGGAATTAAGCAGAGCGAGCGGCGGCGGCGGCGAATAATATCTTACTACTCGCGAGGGGCGACTAGCGTGCGAGATGCGAAACTATTTTGGCGCTCGAGTCATAATAATCTCCGCACGCCGAACCCAAACTGCCTGCCCCGGCTAAAATAATTCAATTCTCAATAAGCTTCTGTTGAGATAAGCAGCCCTACGGGTCATCGGCAATGACCCTCAAGCGCGCAACGGAATCAATCCCCCGCGCCTTATTTCCATTAATAATAATAATCACTTGTTCTTAAATATCTTCTTACCCCCATTCAGTAATACTTATTCTCACCAAACACATATTCCCCATGTCTTCAATTTTTTAATGAATTTCATTTTATATGTATGCATGATGACCCAACTTTTGCACTCGTGGCTATCTCATTATTTATTTCCCAAAGGTCATTATTATCCTCAAAACAAATTTTTCACAATGTTTTGTGCTACGCGTATTTTATACCAAGGGAAAGTGGGGTAATGACGGCATAGTTTTCATTCAGCATCAAAACACATCCAAGAATTGACATTTTTGATCAAACGAAAGTTAAGGTAACAAGTGTAACTCAAATGCTAACAAAGTATATCAGCAGATTTAAAAATTTTTATTTAAACTAAACAAAATCAGAATCTTTAAAAAAAGTTGGTTTTCGTCATTTAGAAAAATGGTGGGGTAATGACAGCCACTCTCAAAAACTGACAAAAAATCGCAAAATATCAACACAAATCACTGTGAATACTTAATGAAGGCGCTGTGAAGGAAAACAAATGGAAATTCGACATTTTTGTTATGGTAACTTTATTGATAGCTCACAAAAAGCGCAAGAGAAATAAAAAAGAAACACATTGAAAAAAATGCCTAAAACTCAGAATGCAACGACATTAATTTTGATCGTCATCATCGAGATCTGAGTCGCAGTTATGTCATGTATAATGAGAGCACAATTGATAAATAATAGTTACCCCACCTCTAGTGGCCGTCATTCCCCCACTGACCTTATTTTGTGCAAACATGCACTACACATAAACTATGCAAGACACATGAAAAATTTTACTTGATTTAGAAAGCTAATATCAATAGCAACATTTTAATATATATACCCCGATTGTGTAGCTGAAAGTGTTGGAGAAATAATTGATATTTTGAACACCTTATAAAATTTTCGGATAGTTACGTATCTGCACTGATCTGGAACTACAAGTTATAATAAATCCACACACTTCAGCATCTACTTAAAAACAAGCTCATGGAATAAGTTTTCTGTCACAGTAAACGGTTTAGACCTACGTCAATTTTAAAATGGTGATGGCCGTCATTACCCCACTTTCCCCTATTATTAAAATTGTCTCGATATTATTTTCTTTAAAATCTATAAAAATATGTAATATTTTTACAACCCTTCGATTCTAATTTCAGAAAGCTATATAGAAATTCGTAAGAGAAAACCTCGAGTTGTATAAGTCTATAAATGATGAGGAAATTTTAAAAAGACGAAATTCTAACGACAGAGACTAAAAAATCGAGTTCCATTATATTGAATACGTATATGAGAAATGTTTGAATCTCAAATCGGAAATTTATTTGACTTTGAAACTCTGAATTTCGTAAAATTAAAAAATCTTAATGCCGAAACCAGATCGTCAAAGATTGAAAATGATAAAATCCCGAAAGACATTAAATTGTCAAGTATTTTAGGAATTTCTCAATTTCTCCAAATTCGATGATTTACTTTACGAATTTATAGAATTAGATGCTCCAGAATACGAATTCAAATGGATTTTCGATATATCCTTCAGTTTTTTTATATTCTCGAACTTTGTAAAGTTTTTATAAGGTTTCGTAGTGTTTTCTAGTATTGTTATGCATTTCTAGTATTTCTACAGATTTTTATATACGTTTTTTTTTTTACAATTCAGTTCTCTAAAATTCCAAGTTTTACAGATGGTACGTACTTGTCGAGATTTCTCAGAAAATATTTTTTTTATAGAATTTGCTTATGATTAAAAATTTTTTAAAAATATTTTTATTGTGTCTGAATTTCTAGAATTCGAAGCTGCAGAATTCAAGGTTGATGAGATTTTCATTATAGAGGATTTAGGATTTAGAATTGCCATTATTTCACCGATTTTTCTTATCTTTAATGGATTATTTCATTTGTTGAGATCGTAATTAATTCAACTCATTTTTCACACAATTTCGGAAGTTTTGAACCCCCAAGATAATAATCCCATTTTAATACAATATAATATGATCCTATTAAAAAAAAACAATTTCGGATTGTCTCAATATTTCATGAAAGCGTCTTTAAATTACATTTGCTCCGTCGCGAGTTGCTTATAAAATGATGGTTCCATCATCCAATAAGTAGAGTGATAAGAAACTTGGTGTTTACATCTTTCATCTTGAAAACTTTACTAAACTTTCAATACCTCCTCAATATTCTTCCAAAAGTTTCTATTGATTTCATAAATAAAATTGAATTAATTTTTCATCGAACGTGACTTGATATTCAAGTATTATGAATTCATCTATTATGCATATATTTAAACTTAATAAAAAAATACAGCTCGCAAAGTGCAGAAATCAGTGAATATACTCACGAATTTTTCTTTGAATAAGATTTTCCCCACTCTCGCGTATTGTCCTCAAATTTTCATATCTTATTGGTTGAAACACAAAGACACGCGAAAAAAATGACTGAAAAAATTAATTTTCAAGAAAAAAGGCGACTTGGGCAAATTTTTTCGCTGCGCGTTGGTACTAGCCACTAGCGAGGAAACCTAAGACGGAGGACGCGAGTCACGCACTTTTTGCCGCGTATCAATAAACACGTGCGTTTCGTCATCTCTCATCCTGCTTTCGATTATTTATACAAGCCTATTTCGGTTTTTTCAAAAGCAAAAAAAAGATAAGGAGAAAAAACAGTAAAGTCGAGCTTTGAATATTTTATAATACTGTCATTTTCGCGAATGGCAACTTGGCGGTTTTCATTTTATTGAGTTACTTGGAGTTATTGGCGCACGGTGGGTTAGGTTCGAGGTTAAAATTTGTTTTTTATATACAACCAATTCAATATGCTCGATATCTTTCATCGTGAAATTATCCAAGAGTGTCGTATTTCATAATATGCTCCTTGAAATTAAAAAAAAATTCAGGCAATAGACAGCTGCCTATGGTGGCAAATTCCTATATCTTGATTCCCTCAAACTTTTTTAATTCCTATATGACTTGTTGTTAAGAATTTTGTAGTTAATCTTGTTGCTAGCAATTAAAAAATTCACAACCAAAGTACACGATTGTAAAAGTCTATATATAGTTTGCCGGTTTCTGGCCAAGAACCATGTGGTCCATTCAAAGCCATCTGTTTCACGAGCAATTTCATTTTTTTCAAGTGGCTGTTTTTTTCGATCTCTGTTGCGATGAATCCATAGAAAAAAAAAACTTGATTCACCATGTCAAAAAAATTTTGGAATCATTCATTGCGTTTCCTGATGATATTGAAGGAATTTTTCGTCTCTTCGAGTCAATAACAACACGACAAATTATTATCAACTTAAAAATTTTAAGCAGCTTTCGTTGGGATTTCGCCTTTTCGCGCGCACTTTCGGCAATACAGATTCTATATTTATTTGGACTCAACGGCCAACAATTTCGTTCTATACTCGTACTTGCTGAGGTTGTCTCGCATTATTTTAATTTGAAAAAATTTTTCGGGAAAAGTTCTCCAAAAAAATAGGATATATTTTCCTCAGAATTTTGTAATTTTTCAAATTATACAACTAATTTCATTTTCAACAAAATCAACGGGTTTTGAATTTTCAGTATTTTCGTAGATTAAATTTATTTTGCTTTATTATACCGATTACAACAATTTTTTAAATTCCAAAGCAATGATTGCTGTTATTTTGGAGTCTGTGAAATTTCCGAAAATTTCGCGAAAAAGTGAGGAAAAATTGTCAAGTAGTGTTGGTAATAATATTCAAGTTGCTATAAAACAAAAATTCCGAGTGGAATATAAAATTACATATAATTGTAATTTTTTTGTATGACCGTTATTATATGGATATGCAGGAAATGTGAATAAATAACGTGCGAGTTAAGAATGCGTGTTTACTCGAGTATCTCAATAACATTGGTGAAACGTAACGACTGACGAATACATAGTTGCTGGCGTCGTTTCAGGCTTCACTTATAAAATATCGCGACTTGATCTCAAGGAATCTCTTGTTACATTTTAATTCCTCAAATTATCAACCGTTTTCGCACCGTCTTGAGTATTTTTGCGTATCTTGAAAGACTTAACGACGTTTCATTCTCGTTAATAACTTTACTATCGCGAATACGCCAAAAGAATGGTGTAATTGATCATTTTTGGAAATTATCGAAAAATATAGAAATATTACACACAACAACAAAAAATACTCGGTAAATTGTTGCAAAAATGTACGCCTTAATATAAATTTCAGAAAATAAAAATACTGTTATGATAATTTTTTTCGTAAAAAAATTATTACTTTCATCAGTTACTTGGGGCTCATTTCGTGACGCATTTTAGGAAATAGATTCAACTGGAAGTAAAAATTGATTGAATAATTTTTTCCTGAAAAAATTGTAGAAATAAATTCCTTGAGTGAAGCACATTATTATGGTTTTTTTATTTTTTGAAATTTGATGTACCATGAAGGTTTTTCAATTTATATGTATTATTGTAAATAACTCGAAAAATCCAACTAAACTTTCAAAATTCTTTTGGAATTTTGGATTTCTTAATTTATTGGTACCCCCTGTAAATCTTGAAACGAAATGTTAAAATTTATTATAAAAGAATATTTAATTTGAAAATCTTTAAACCACAAGTTATGTAAGTCTTTAAAAATAGAAGATTTGAAAATTTCTCTCAATTAGCAACACAGCAACTCGCTGACGAAGCTTTCTAAAACTCTTGGATATACCGCAACTTTTGAGATAGACTTTCACCTATTATCAAGATTTTCTCGTAAACAGTTGGTATATATAGAGGAAAATTTAAAAAAAGGATATTACTTAAAAATAATAAACTCGTAAAATTCTGTAACAAAGAAATTTGAATTTTGGTGAATGTTGTGGCGGTACTCACGTTGGTATAAAGCGCGACACAAACAAGCTGCGCACTGTGATTGTCTTTTTTGCGAGTGTGCCTTTTACACGTTTTACAGCAGCAGCAGCAGCCGCGCCACAACACCAACTGATGCCGGCACTGGCATCAACTGGCAATGCAGTACAATTAGCCAACTCCATACACCATATTTACGCTATTCTTGAAAAAAGAAGCCCATCTCAAGCTCCCCAGCAAGAACGCCAACTTGACGACGCGAAAATTCGCAATACCAAGTGCAAATCTCCCAAGATCAAGGCCCCTTTAGACCTCTAGGGACCCAAGCATTTTCATCTTTCTCAAAGTCTGAAATCAACTCAAACGAAAAAAACTGTTTCCACTAACTCTCATCGAGTTGAGAATATTTACATAGTCGATCAATATTATCTAATTTTACTAATTTTCACTTTAACCTTGAGTTGAATAAATGGAGAACGAATCATGTTTTTTTTTTTGGAAATTAAATCGTTTGGAAATTAAATTTTAGCAAATAAGAAGAAATGATGAAGTGACTTGAAATTGGAGTAATTAAACAACTTATATTCGGTAATTGATGTAAATTGTAATAACCTTAATATAAATTTGAAAATTCACAATGTTGTCGAATCAAAGACTTGGATTTCGAATAATTGTACAATACAAGAAATTTGATTGCTTGAAATTTATTTCCAATAACGCTAATAATCAGTGATTTGGTGGTTTAAAAAACACAAAAGTTGATTTTCAAACTGATATATTTAAATAACAAAATATCCAAATAAGGAATGTGGTACAGCAAAAATTCGAGTAAAATGAAAATTAAAGTTGTTGGAATTTTCACCTAAAATTTCTTGTGTATGCATCGCACCTAAAACACCAACGAAAAGTAACCAAACGAATGTCTGAATGTGTATATATATTTATATTTATATAGAGTACTTTATTTAAACAACTGGAACTAAATGATCTCAAATTTTCAAATATTATGTACAAACGATGATTCAAGATCGAATTTTACTTGGTCGACTTGAATAACGAAATGACGAGACAGCAAGCAGTACCTCGCACTTTCTGAGTTTTGCAACTACAGCTACATGAATTAACGCATGAAAGAAATTTAAAACAATGAGTTTAACTTAAAAAATGGAGATATAATTATCTATTTTGGCCCGATGTTTTTGCGCGACGCACTCGGAAATCCAGACTATGTTGCGACATTCCTGCTCTTTGAGTTTCAGATAACTGTAAAACACCCCAAAGTGAAACTGTTGCAAAAATGCATTCACATTGAGGAGAACCTGCAACAAAAAATATTAAAAAAATATTAAAATATGAAAAATGTTGAATTTGAAATTCTACTCTTTGGAAATACACATTAAATTAATTTTGCCATTCCAAGTAGTCAGAAATTTGTTCTTTTCCAATTCCAATTTCGCCGTACCACAAATATGTATATTTTATGAAAATATTTCAACTGTCCCATTACAATATTTTTCCAAATACTCATTCGTTACCTCTCTTTCAAAGAATTTGTCCTCCAGTGTTTTGTCACCAGGATTGTTTCCAGCACCTTCAAACAACGCGCTGTATTCCTGAGAAAAAAATTGAAACAAAAGGGGTTAAATATTAGGGAGGAGTATCATCAAATAATGCAAATTAGATAAAATCCGAACCGTGAAATATTCGGCGATGGCCTTGACTTGTTCGTAGTCGTCCGCTCTAGCAAGAGCAGCCAAGCCATCGGGATTCAAACGCCCACAACGAGGATACAACTTGGCACGATCGTCCTTGCCTAGTTCGGTGCCGAAGGAATTTATCGTGATGATGATGGCGCGTCTGTCAGCTTCAAACTGATTTCAACAAAATGGAAAAAAACGTCATTTCCAAAGAATGTTATTCATAATGCTAATGGTAGTACAAAAAAAAACATACAGCCAAAATCTCGCACATAGTTTCAGCCGTTGTACCGCCGATATCTTCGCAGAACTTGTAGAAAGCCTCCAGGTACGCCTTGTACAAAGTGTTTCTGATTATCTCGATGTTCATCTCATCCAAATCCTGCTCCGATATGCAATCGACGAAAAATGGGGCTAGAAAACAAAGTATTTATTGAAAAGTTGTCCTTGAGGAATGAAATAAAAATTCAGCAGGTTTTTTCACCGAGTGGGGTGTCGACTAAGACTGCGTTGTACAGTTCAGCTGGAGTGGAAGCGACGTGGATGGCCTCCATTTGCTCGAAACTTCCCAGGGGATGGCATTTGGGTATGAGCTCGGAAATTGGTCTCTGGTGCAGAGTTCCCGTGATGAGAAGAATAATGTTGTCAATCATGTAGCTGTAGGTGATGAAATCCATGAACGTCGACAAAGGTTCGACCGAGTGGTTGCGCATGTGCTGGAATTCCACGACCAACTTTTCTCGCAGTTTGTCATCGATGGTGCTGACGGCCAGGGGAGACGGTTCATTCGCCAGAAAAGTCCCATAATCCGTCCCCGCCAAATGCAGTTTCAGATCTGCACATTTCAGGTTATTTATTTATTCCGCCTACTGCAATTTTTACTACTAGATTATTTAATTTTTTTTCTGAAAATATAAAACTTGTGTTATTTAACGGAAACTTGACACTTGAGTGTCTTAAAATTTATACAATTTTATTTATTCAACACACAAATAAACATGATTTTTGTCACTGCGATTATAATTTTGTCTCATATCTAATACTTGAAGTTTTTTTCATATTTACTCATTATTTATACAATATAAAAATTTCTAATATTTTTATAGATTGTTAGGAAAATAATATCGAGATTTCTTCAAAACACCACTTGAAAAATTTTTTCTGCCTACGCCCTTGCATTATTTCGTCATCATACTGTAAATTGCAATTAAATGCAATATAATAAATTCGACTGGCAAGTGCAAGTTGCCCATTTTGAAAATGATCTCTACCGTCTACACGTGTGACAACATCACGTGATGTGATTCATATAAAATAAAATGAATCGTATCATTCGATTATGCGCCACAATTCATTGGACGAAATATGAAATAACGTTTCTAAAAAAAGGAAAAATGCCACGAATTTCGCGAGGTTTTACTACCTTCGAGTGTTTCGCATTGAACCAAGTTGAGGTAATCCGTCTGCTGGAGAATACCGCATTTGAAACCTCGGCAAAGGCCCTCGAGATAGCCCGCGTCAATGTTAAACATGACCCCTTTCATTTTTTCTAGGTCGAGATTCAAGTTTCGTCAATAATTAATACAAATTTAGTCGAAATCGACTCTGATCGACTCGCCCTTTTTCTAATTGTAAAAACTCGCGAAACTTGCTTGCAATATGATCATGTGATTCATATATGTATGACTAATATTGACCGATATTGTGATTGTGAGTGTTTGTGATCCGGTGAAAATGGCGGCAAATTTAAATTCACTTTTCGGTTGGCCGCCATCTTGGAAATATGCCTCTTTTTGTTGTGATGGGATTTGAAATTTATATAAACGTTATGAACCTTAATTTACATTTTCGTTTTTTTTTTAATACAAAAAGTCTTTTATAACATTTATAGCATTTTTAGAATGACAATAAAAGAGGGCTGATCGAGTAATATTTGATCATCACAATCATCACAACAAAATGAAAGGGAAAAAAAAGAGTGAACTTGACAATTATCATTGTCAAAACATCGCAAAAGTCATAGAGATTGTCGACTTGATCGTAGAATTTTTACAAGTTGTATACAATTTCGCAGAATATCGTAAAGTGCATGGCCACAATCTTTGGAATAATGTGCGTGTGGTTGGAAAGCTACAAATGAAGCAATTGAAACGTCCGAAATTTCTGCTTTTTGACATTTAGTCTCGTAAACAACTTTATGTAGACATCGAAAATGTTGCGTTGGATTTAAAAACCAGAGAGCGACTTGGAAATAGAGAAAATATTGTCGATGCAGAATACGAGAAAGGTTATTGCATATTTTAATTGCCGTTTTTATGTAATCCATTTTGTACTTGACAAATCAATGGACAGTTTGGCTTTGAAGTGATTATATGTTGGATTTATCACAAGATTTTCATGAAGAACTTTCATTAACTTTCGCATTTGATGTTTGAATAGAAAATTTTATTTTTTATATTGCATAGAATTTTTGTGATTTATCCTTGATTTCTTCTGAAAAAAATAATAAAGGCTTGCAAAATGCAAAATGTGTTTATTATTATATTTTGTTTACATCTATTATGTTTTTTTTAAGGACAAACATTTGTTTAATTGTATGTATTACATTTTTTTGATTGAGTCATTTATATTCTTAAATGAACATATAATTTTTTTTTACTTTTTTTTACATAATAAATAACAGACTTAAAAACAGATGGTAACATTGTTTTTTATTTGACTTTTATTGACAATAATGTTTTAATAAGAAACAAATAAATTTAAAAATCCGTCGTTAAAGAAACGAATTTGATCCATAAAATATAGTTAATTTTTTTGAATATGTTATCATACTATTGTTTAATAAAAAACTTATAAAAATAAATAAAATTAATGAGGTCATCAAAAAAAATGTGTATAATTAATACTGAAACTGCTTATTGGAAATCAGAAAATCACAAAAGTTTAGAAAAATTTTTTAATCTTCAATTCAGTTTCTTTATTTCAAAACCAATAAGAATTTTTATATTCAAATTAGAAATCACTGAGGAAATGAGTAAATGTTAATAAATATTACTAAAATTAAATTTTAATAAATATAATTTGAACTTTAAAATAGTTGAACAACGTGCAGATTTTATTATCTTGGACATTCCTTATGTCACTTAAAAAACTGATTTTGAATTAAAAATCCAGAAACTGTTATATATTCAGGAACTTACATTTTAAACTGTCGATAAATTTGTAAATCTCAATTATTTGAAAACTGAAGTTTGAATAATCAAAAGCAATTTCCAACTTGAATAAATTTGATGATTCGAAAACTTTGAACAGAAATTCTGGGCATTTCAAAACATGAAATTCTTACCAAATTTCATTTTACTATTCTTACATTTTGAATTCTAGAAGTACTATGATTCTCAAGAATAAAACATTTTTGGAATCAACCAACCAATAAATTTTAGGTTTAAAACCTCATAAAATTTAATACCAATTCAAGGATAAAGAGGTAGCACAACTCACAAAACTTTTTCCACAGAGAATCAAACATGCACTTCCACATTCGAACAATAAAACTCATAACAGTAACCACACAATACATGAAAAAATTCCCCCATTTTCTCAACATATTTCATAACCTTCACAGGTCACTTTCAGACCAGGAAAATGTTGGGAAATTCCCCCAAAAAGTATCCACTAGCACTGTACAAAAACGCTTCGAGTATTACCAATCTCACCAGCGAATCCTGATGCGCTTCTCGTAGAAGTTGCGCAACAAACTTGAACAAAAACAAAATAACCCTCAAACCTTGTTTGTCCTTGACCGTAAACGAATGCCAGAAAAGGAACTCTTAATGAAGTCGAAATCGCAAAGTCGGGGTCAGCAGGATAGGTCGGGGAGAGGGGCCCGCTTTTGAGGACTAAGCTCATTGTTCAACTGACCTCAATGAACAATGAACCATTCGGGAAGCGGTAAACGTCAGGCGAAGGTTCTGGAAGAAAATTATTGGGATTGCAGCGTCTGTACATATAGGAATACAGCGGAAGCATTCAAGTGCCTCATGTGTGACGTTCGCAAAGGAACCTCGACGCGCAAGCCGCGTATCAACCCTCAACTTGTCGCACAACAAGTGCGTAGTTTTTTTTCTAACTAAATTCTGTTCAACAAAATTAACAAATAATTAATTTCTACTGTTTCAGGTTGCCCAGCAACAATACACACCCATCCTGAAACCGGGAAAAAAGGAAAACAGCAGTGGCACAAGTGGCGTCAACAATGCCGCAAACAGCGGTAGCAGCAGTAGCAGCAGCAGCAGCAGCTCCGGTGGCAAGGAACGCCCGCGAAAAGTGGAAAAAACACGGCGCAAAAGCCGACACCCGCCACGTCTAAAATGCATCGACCGCAGCACCGCGCAGAGCAAGGAGGTCACCGTCAATAACGTCACTGTCATTATTACAGAGTACAAACCGAAAGTGAAAAAATCCTCCTCTGACCAATCCGGGCTCTCGAGCAGCGCTTCCTCGGAAAACGGGAGTCACCACGACTCGAACCAGGACTCGAGGAGCATGGACATAGGCGCGGATCTGGCCTAGCACCGGGTCGCCCTCGCCGCGTTTTCCGTCCTGAGAATAAATATTGAATCGCGCTGAACGATATTCGACCAAAAAAGGAAATTTTATAGCTTTACAATCCGAGTAAACCAACTCCACTTTTTTCTCATTTTTAAGGCTCATGTATTCAAGCTGTACGAGTTTTGACATTGTGTGGAATTCATGAGATTTTTTATTCGCGGAACATGATTTTACAATTTTAACATGAAATTGTATATTACGAGTTTGAAATTTTGAATTCAGAGAACGTGGAAATGTAATGATAATGCTTGTAATGGAGATTGAAATTTTGTAATACAGTGTCTAACGTGTAAGGTTTTAGGTTTCTAAAATTTCTCAATGATTAGAAATTTTTGATACCGTTATTATCAGATGCTCTGGTCTATGAAAAACACTGCCTGAAAGCGAAAATCTTTAGAATGGCTATGTTATAAACAAGTGAAAAATTTGCTCATGGTAGTAAACTTATAGGATAATATGTGGCTACTGTCTAAGGCTTTCTTTGTACGAAAAGGATTAGGTTTAAGGTAGAGCGGAACGCAAAAACTGTAGCATTTGAAACAGATTCTTTTCTGCGAATAGGGAATTGTGTAAAGAGCTTAATTTTTAATGGTGTTAGAGAATTTTGCAATCGAAGCGGTCAGTAGCTGTGGTCGTGTTCATCATTTTTAGATGTAGCTTAAAGGCTGTTCATAAATTACGTAACGTACTTTCTGGAAGCATTACACAATTTACGGACAGTCCCCAATATCGCAAATCAAAATGACGATTTTTTATCGGGTTAGCCTGGCATACTTTGCAATTTTTGGACATTTTTTATAAATGTAATTGTAACGAAAGTATAGATTCTAACATAACATTCGTCGTTGATATTGTTATTGTTACGATGAAATGAACAAATTCGTGTATCGTGGATGTATTTAATTTAAATTACGTGAATAACGGATTTATAACTGATTGCAATTGTGGAAACTGCCAATGTACGAGAGATTTCAAATAAAAAATTTAAGATACGAAATGTATGAAGGCAACAAAATTTATTTATGTACATAAAGCAAGGTGTAATAATAACCCTATGTTACAAATACGGTTAATTCGAATACAAAGGGAAGAAAGTAACGTCATTTTGGAAGTACAATGAAAGTGGATTTCCTAAAATTCTTCATTTTCTTTTTTTTTTTTTATTCACAGATTATTTATCACAGAAATACTCGGTGAAACCAAAATACTACAATTTCGCTCAGAAGTAAAAATATGGATGAAAAAGCCAGAAATTAACAAAAAATTTCGTATATGTACACTCACGCCAGTTTCAACTACTGTAAGCGTCACAATTTTACAATGCTTTGCTAAAGTTGCCGTTTACGCTAGGTATTTTTACATCACGATCTAGTTACATTTTTCATCAAGACAAATCAAGTTTCTTGCCTAAGTACGTAGCTAAAATAAATAACGCGATTTCAGAATATACACCGACGTGACAGCAATGGAAGAATCATCTCGTTATTTCGAATGACCAGTGCCTTTGTAAGTACGAAACGTCTCATTCTTACCGCCTGACTCGCTAAAAACTACGTATGTATACGTCAATACTAGGAATATAAGTCTCGTAACTTTGAGTATTGTCCGATACAAATTTTCCGTACGTTTGGTAACACTGTTGAAGAAGCAGATGGCGCTGCAAAGCCATGGCAAAAGTATCGTCAAAAAGTTACGAGAGAACCGGGAAAATAATCAGCACTGGTCGTTCTCGTGAATCGCCTGCGATCGACGGGATCTTTCATTTTTGGAAAAACTCGACCGTGACTAGAATTACCAATTGTACAATTCACTACCTCCCTTTGGAGCTATTGGTACTTTGATCCTCGCTCGAGCGCTCGCTGTCGTTGTCCTCGTCCCTCTCGTCGCTGCTGTACCTCGAGTTTCCTTGACCCGCGCACAATCTGTTGACGGGCTTGATGGACTTGAGTTTCGTTGTACCGCCGTACTTGAAATTGACGTCGCTGCAAGTGTCCAAAGGGTGCATCGCCCCGGCGATGTTCGCCATGGAATCGTCGACAGTGTCCTCGAGCTTGGTCGTCGGGATCTTCTTCACGGAGCCCAATTCGTACGCCGACCTCGAGGACTTGAGCTTCAACTTGTTGTTCAAGGGCAGGGATATGGATTTCTCCAGGGGCCCGAAAGTGTCGACCTTCGAGTAGGGAAATTCATGGTTGGCGAAAGGTCTTTCACATTTTTGAAGTAAACTTGTTACCTTGAGATTGATGGAATCCCCGGGCATAATCCTCGAGGGCGAGTCCGAATCCGAGTTCATCATATCTGTTATTTGAATGTCGATGTTGACCGCTTTGGAGTCGTTTTCGTCGTTCTTCGATGGCTGCTGTTCCCTCGTGTCCTCTTCCCTCAAAGCGCGTTGCTGTTTCGCCAGATTGTGCGAGTTGGCGAAAAAGGAAGACACTTTTTCCAGCCGAGAACCGAGGTTCGGTTGGCTCACCGCTGCCTTCAAAGGATACGGCGAGTTGTTCAAGAGCTTTTGGGTTTCGCGACCGGTCGAGTTGCTCTTCACCATTTCGTACTTCCTGTGGTCCTCGACCATTATTCGATTGTTGTTCAATTGCGCGCGTTTTTCAGCCAGGCTCAATTGCGCGACGATTCTTCGCACGTCCCCCGGGATTTCGTAGTCCGCGCGGTTGTCGATCATTTGTTGGATGAAAGAGCCTAAGGTCGCGACTGATTGAATGGAAACAAGACAAAGAAACAAAGTGAAAAAGGCTATCTATATTTTTTTTTTCGATTTCCATTTATACCTGTAACTTCCAGCCCTCTGTTATGAGCTTCCAGTTTGTGTATGTTGACTTGGTGCATCGATCGATTCGTCTCAAGTCGATGTAAATTGCTCATGGCGATCTCAAGTTGGTGTTCGAGATGAGCGTTCTTCAAGCTCATCTGCTTGTTTATTTGCTCCAATTTTTCGATACTCTCCATCTGAGATTTCACTGAAATCATTTCTTCTTGTAGCACTTGGTATTCAACCTTGTACTCGTTCAACTGCTTTCTGATTTCCATGTCTGGATAAAATACGCGTTTCATGACGCGGTCGAGGATGGCTTTGTCCACTGCTGGTACCTGGATCTGTGAAAATCAATCATGTAAAAAAGGAGAAAGAAAATGAAATTTAAATGTCATCTTGATTTTCGTTAAATTCCTTATACTGACAGTCTTTAAACAAAACAAAATTACAAACCTTCAAGTATTCCATGATTTCTTCAAAACTATCACAACACAAAAGTCGTTCTTGATGATCTTCCAGAAGTGCCAGGGAAACTTTGAAAATGACGTCTGATGACTCCAAAAACAACAAATCTAGAAAAGTTTTATAAATAATTTTATGATTAAATAAAAAAATTGATACGTATTTTATTTCTTCTACGCCAAAATTCCTACTCGAAAATCCTTTCATATGAAACAAGAAAATTACCAAAAACTCTCGTGACGAAACCTAGGGGAAACTGACTGGCGAATAAAGTAAGTAGCCAAGGAGCGGCGTATAAAGTCGGCGAAACTTCGTGTTTGTCGAAGTGATTATAAATAGAGGGAAGCCTGTCATGGAGTAATCTTGACAGCTGGTACAAATGTAATTGTAAAGCTGCCATGTCAGGTAAATAAAGTTTTCTTAGCCCACGTCGGAACATGAGGTGGCGAAAAAGGAAGAACGCTTGATCCTCTGCCATCTGCAATAACGCATGTTTTAAGCTTAGGAACAAGAATAGTATATTGTGCGACTAGTGGGAGAAGGAGAACTTATTACTTTATTCAATGACCGCGAGGAATATGTGATTAAGGGGCTGTGGGAGAAGTATTTCTCCCACACTATACACGTCAAAAAACTGTGGGAGAAGTACTTCTCCCACACTATACACGTCAACAGTCAGATAATTCATTATTTCTCCAACTCTCAGCAAGGCTCTAAAATAACATATTCCTTGCGGGAGTTGAATAAATTTGTTTTTATTGATATTGAACAAAAAAATAATGAAGGTAAATAAAGTACTCACGTGCAAAAGAAGCACGCCAGCGATGAAACTCAGACCCTGGCAATAACCAACTTCGTGATCCAGCAAAGAATAAGCTTTCAGGAGATTGAAAAGCGCCAATTGACCAGGTCCCAAAGGCGAGCTGAAATAGGGGTGATTGGGAAAAGTTCTCCCAAGGTCAATAAGAATCGCATGCTGCTGCGACGTCAATTGTTTAAGCAAAAGTTCGTAGGGCACGTTGTAGTTTGGGAAATTTTTGGTGTCGATTGGCGGTTGTTTCAAGCAAAATTGTTCAGCCAAAAATTGCCAAACTTCGCCACGTTTTCCTCGAGGAACACCTGAAAAGTTTGTTACATGAAAAATGGTGTTTCTTTTTTGGAACTTTTGGTTTCTCGACTCGCATTTTTTCTTCTCACCTTGTTTTATTGCTTGGAGTAACATTTGATGATCACATTTCGTGGACACTCTGGATTCCTTGCTGATCAAAAGATCCCAAACTTCACCCAGTTCTCTGATGATGTTACTCAACTCGTCGTATTCCAGTTTTATTCTTTTCACTGTGGCCTCTTCCTGATGAACTGGAAACGAAAAATTTATATCAATCATTTATTCAAAAAAATTCAAAATTCGATCGAGTCTTTCAAGGTATTTCATAGTATTTAAAATTTTATGCGCTAGGAATCCCAGTTTCATTAATTTTCAGAATTTTAATAGACCTTAAAAAATGACTGAACTAAATCCTCAATTTTTGAATAAAAAAAAAAAAAAAAAATGTAACGAAAATATCAATTTAACAATGAGTGGAAAATACCTTTTAATTTCGCGTTTTCTTTTTCCATCCTGATGAGAATGAGTTGCTGGTTGATGGCGTTTCTCCACAGTTCTCGCAACTCTTCTTTGGTTCTTTTCCTTGCGGGATTTTTGCTCGCACTGGCGTTTCCACTGGAACGCAATCCATTTCTAGCAACGTTGTTTCCATCTTTTCCTTGATCCTTGCCTGGCGTCACCACGCGGTGCAAAATTGCCTGACGCCAGGAACTATTTTCCTGCAATCTGTTGGTATTTTCCGATTCCGTTGGCGATGATTTTGGCGAATTTCCTACTTTTAGGAAGCTGGAAAAAACCACAATTATTTTTTCTTTGTAATTTATTTCCACCGTTCTTGCTTTCAAAAAAACCAACACTGGAACAATTTGAATAATTTGAAGTGAATAATAATTAATTCAAGATTATTTGTATTTTCAAAATTTTTCGTAGAAAGAATCTATAGTATTAATTCTTTATTATATTTATTTTATAAGAAGAAAATTATTAAAATATTGTTATGAAAGAATTTTCACGTCTATCGAATATTCATGACATTATATTTTGTAACCAACAAGAATGAAGAATCAAAACATTGAAATGAGTATTTTTTACATTATTTTACATTATTGATTATTGTATAAATATTACCAAAATTTTAGTTTTATTAATGTCACAAAAAGCCTGCGATATTATTTAATATTGTAACGAAAATATCGACTAAAAATTTATATATATATATATATATATATATATATATATATATATATATATATATATATTTATTATAAAAATTGAATCTCAAGTGTAAATTTTCAGTCCTATTTTCACATTCTCAAACTTAATTTGATAATTCTACGAATAATTATGATCAAGTTAATCCCATAAAGTAAATAACTTAAAGTTGAACAAATAAATGTAATGCATGCCCTTCAAATACGTTATTTTTACAGGTAAAGTCAAATCCAGAAACGTATCATTTTTTAGCTTTCATGTTTCCGAACAGTTTGAAAATCTAGTGAAAGTCTAAGATTCGGAAAAGTTCAAAAAATTTTAGAGAATTCGGAAAACTCAAAAATTCAGAGTGCCAAGAAATAAAAACCTTGAAAAATTAGGTAATTCGAAAAATTTAGGAATTCTGCCGAAATACGAGGTCCTGAATAAGTTAGAATATGTCAAAATTATTTAATCTTTTTATGTTATGTAGGAGTTGAAAAATATTGTAAATCCTGTAACATTTAGGATCCTAAAAGGCATTAAAACTTTGAAGAGTTTATTTTTGAGATAGCATAGTTGTTATTGTTCAAGCATTGACTCAAAAACAATAAAAGCTTGTAAAATGCAAAATGGATTCCATTATGTTTTTTTATTGACAAATATTTGTTTAATGTTATGTATTACATTTTTTTGATGAGTCATTTATATTTCTAAGTGAACATATAATTTTCTTTTACTTTTTTTTACATAATAAATAACAGACTTAAAAAAAAGATGGTAACATATTTTTTTTTTATTTTATTTTTATTGACAATAATGTTTTAATAAAAAACAAATGAATTTAAAAATCCGTCATTAGAAAAAACGAATGTTATCAATAAATTGTAGTTAATTTTTTTGAATATGTTATGATACTATTGTATAATAAAAAACTTATAAAAATAAATAAAATAATGAGGTTATCAAAAAAAAAAAAAAAAGGATTTTAGTTTAAAAGGATTGAAAATAACAAAACTAAAATGTTGCAGAATACAAAATGTGTATAATTAATACTGAAACTGTTTATTGAAAATCAGAAAATCACAAAAGTTTAGGAAAATTTTTTAATCTTTAATTCAGTTTCTCTATTTCAAAACAAATAAGAATTTTTATAGTCAAATTAAATATCACTGAGGGAATGAGTAAATGTTAATAAATATTACCGAAATGAAATTTTAATAAATAAAGTTTGAACTTTAAAATAGATAAACTACGTTGCAGATTTTCTTTTCTTGGACATTCTTTATGTCACTTAAAAAACTGATATTTTACATTAAAAATTCAGAAACTGTTATACATTCAGGATTTTACATTTTAAACTGTAGACAAATTTGTAAATCTCAATGATTTCAAAACTTAAAAACTGAAATTTTAATAATCGAAAGCAATTTCCAACTTGAATAAATTTGATGATTCGAAAACTTTGAATAGAAATTATGGGCATTTCAAAATATGAAATTCTTACTAAATTTTATTACTTTTATTACTTTATTTAATTTACTTTTTTTTATAATGTTCTTAAAAAAATGAATGAAACTCTACATTTACTGCTTCCGTAATTTACTTTTTTTATCATACTGTTTTTGATTATTGCTGGTAATACATTAAAAAAAAAAAAACTAAGAATTTCAGAACATTTGTATTCATTAAGTAATAAAAAGGAATTCAAGTAAGGGAGCTTCCATAAATGATGTCACGGTTTTTTGGCGTTTTTTGGACGCCCTCTGTCACAGTCTGTCACAAATTTGCAGACCCCCCCCCCCCTCCTGTGTCACGTCATAATGTTGGATATTTTAAATGCGAGTTAAAAAAATTTTATTTTCATCAATGCGATTTTTAAAGCATTATATTTATAACTTTTACATTATTAAACGGTCGTTTATTCAATTGCCTTCCCATTTTTTTATAAAATTGTTTATTTATCATAGAAAAAAATATTTCATTTTAAAAAAGTTTAATCGATCCGGAATTAAATCATTTATATATTTTATTTATTCATCAAATCATTATTAATGTGTTTTAAAATTAAATTCATTTATTTCAATATTCAACGATTTTAATTTTTGGAATTTCGAAAAATTGCGGAATCAAAAAATTCCGATGTCCACTTTATTGATTTATTTTCTAAACCTTATTATTATTATTATTATTATTATTATTATTATTATTATTATTATTATGTTAATTATGATTATCATAATATAAATACATCGAAATAAAAAGTACTGAAAATACCTACTAATTTTAATTTTTTCAATGAAAGCGCTCTCTTAGATTCTAAAAAACTGAAAAATTCAAAAAAACGTTAAAAACTCTTGTCAATTGATCTAGTTTCTAGATTCTAGTTTTATTTCTACAATTTTGTTGAATGTTCACATCAATTTTCAGTTCAAAAATTTTC